>CACVCL010032735.1:0-13528 GCA_902729485.2 Mus minutoides | reverse complement strand
GTCAGGGTTTCTATTCCTGCATAAACATCATGACCAAGAAACAAGTTGGGGAGGAAAGGGTTTTATTCAGCTTACACTTCCATGTTGCTGTTCATCACCAAAGGAAGTCAGGACTGGAACTCAAGCAGGTCAGGAAGCAGGAGCTGATGCAGAGGCCATGGAGAAATGTTCCTTACTGGCTTGCTTCCCCTGGCTTGCTCAGCCTGTGCTCTTATAGAACCCAAGACTATCAGCCCAGGGATGGCACTACCCACAAAGCCCCCTCCCCACTTGATCACTAATTGAGAAAATGCCCCACAGCTGGATCTCATGGAGGCATTTCTCCAACTGACGCTCCTTTCTCTGTGATAACTCCAGCCTATGTCAAGATGACACACAAAACCAGCCAGTACACCAGCCATTTAGAATTTATAGTCTACTTTCAATTTTGTTCAGCCAATTCTCACTCACCTTCCAGATCTCAATGTGGACATCTAGCTTTTGCAGAATAAAAAAAAAAAAAAATTAGGCTAGAAAATTCTCATAGCACTGTCTATAATTCCTAACAACTTATTATGCTTTCATAAGGATTTATTTACTTTATCTCCACATTAGACATAACTGCTTGCAATTTGGGAGTAGCTTCTATTGTTCTAGTATTTCGCTCATAGTTATGTTGAGCAGTATAGAAAAAAATATCTTGTTTGGGATGTGAGAATGGACTAGGCTTTTTAAGTAGCCACAAGAGGAGTCAAAATCAGGTGTTATCTTTGATACTGAACGCCTTAACTACTTATCCTTAAAACCAAACAGCAGCTGAGCCATGTGTGTTGTGCAGGTCTCTTAAGTTTCAGTACTTGGGAGGTGGCAGCAGGGAGTATAAGGCTAGCCTGGGCTACATGAAACCTTGCTCAAAACAAAAAGGTCTTCCCTGATTTGTAGAACTTAAGTTGTCTGAATCCCCTGGAAATGGTGTGGCCATGGAGATGGCTGCGTCTGATCACTCACTTGATCTTGTGAATGAGGGAACATTGATAGAAATCACAGATATAGACTACTAATCAGTACATGCTACAGAGGATATAAATCGGCCTTTCATCTTCGGTTCCATCACTTGCTGGCTGTACAATACAGTCAGAAACTCCCTCAATGTTCTCATTTGTAAAGAGTACAACTTTGGTACTTTTCTCATCTGGCTGTTCAAAGGAATAACATATAGACCTTACAATAGTACAGCCACACAGCATCTATCACCTTATACCCAAGGCTCTAGCTATTTGTGCATAAACCACATATCCTTGGAAGCCTGGGTTCCCACTCCACTTCTGCCAATTTAGTTTCAGAATATTGAGTGGATTTCAGTCTCATTTTTCGTTTACTTCCAACATGCTATTAATTTGTTGTAGGTGTGGGTCACTGATGGTGTATGTAGCTTAGGCCACTGGGTCTGGAAACATTTACTTCTTACAAGTGAAAACATTATAAATTACTTTATTCTAACTGTTTAAACGCTCTCCCCATCTACACTCAATTTACTCTGCCATCTACACACCAAGTTCCAATATTTTATTGTTAAAATGCTGAACATTACTTAAGAATTGTTTCATGAGTGGAAAAGAATCCTTGGGCAGCTGTCTTTACTGAACAGATTTCTCAGGCTTCATGCTTTTACATATGAATGTAATGTCAATGCAGAAAATTCTAAGGAGAGCAACTTCTTTTTTTGTTGTTGTTTTTTCTTTTTTTTTTTTCTTTTTTGTTTTGGTTTTTCAAGACAGGGTTTCTCTGTATAGCCCTGGCTGTCCTGGAACTCACTTTGTAGACCAGGCTGGCCTCGAACTCAGAAATCCGCCTGCCTCTGCCTCCCGAGTGCTGGGATTAAAGGCGTGCGCCACCACGCCCAGCTGAGTAACTTTTTTTAAAAGAATAGTACGTAGTGTCTGCTAACTCCTAATCCCNTGGCTCTGGCCGTGGGTGGCCGCGAGATCCTCAAGGTAGCAAGCCAGGGCTTGTCCCGAGTTCCTTCTTCTGGCTTTCCCGCACCCCGAGCCCTAAAATTCACGGTGTCAGAGGGATGACTGCTGGGTGTGGCAAGGTTAGTTCCTGGCTGGTAGAAAGAAGTGGTAAATTGTTCTGGCGAGGGGGTCTCAACGGAGCACTCCACCCACAGAGCAGATCTTGCGCGGGTAGAACTCAAAGATTTTGTTTTCCACTTTATTTCTAAAATAGGTTTGGGGTGCTTTCATTTCCTCCGGAGTTTCTGCTGACAGAAGGCTAAGTAGGTCAAAAGAACGAATATGCGTCTTCTAGGCACCGATGTGAGTCCCAGCGACTAGACAAAAGGATTCTGAACTCTGTTCCTGATGTGTAGGCTAATACAGGCACTTACAAGCAAGGCTAGGGTTAATGGGATGAGAATTCAAAGATGTCAGATTGGTTTCCTAAATAACAACTCTCTTGCATGTTGATCTTCAAGATAGTGAAAAGGTGTGTGAAGTTATTTGATTTCAACAATTTTTTAATCTGGTCACATTTCCCCCTTTTTGGTTAAGAATTTATTAGACTCACATAAAAATTAGACTATATTTTACACCTAGATTAGATGCCTAGCCTTTTGGATGGCTATGTAGTGTAGTGGTGAACGGAGACATGATACTGTGTTTTGTAACCTTGGGCAGGAGGAGAAGAAAAATTAGTCAATAGCTGATTGGACATCGATTTCTGCAATAGGTGATTTGAACCTTTTTAAGAAACTGGCTTTTTCTATCTAGCTTTAATAACATTGACTTTAAAAGAGATAGCACTTTTAATCCCAGCATTTGGGAACCATAGGCAGGTAGATCTCTGCGAATTAGGCCAGCAAGCCAGATGTACTAAGCCAGCTCCATGACTCCATAGAGCAGTGGTTCTCAGCCTTTCTAATGCTTCGATCCTTTAATAAAGTTCCTCATGTTGTGGTGGCCCCCAACCATAAAAACAGTTTCTTTGATACTTCATAACTGTAATTTTGCATTTATGAATTTGTAATTAAATATCTGGTATGTAGGATATCTGATATGTGACCTCGAAAGAGGTTGAGATGAACCCCTTGAGAACTGACAGAGACTCTGCTTCAAGAAAACAAAAAAAAATAGTCACCAGATGGTGCTGTACACACCTTTAATGCTAGCACTCAGGAGGCAGAGACANGATTTCTGTGAGTTTGAGGAGAGAGTTTGACGCTCTTGGTCTATAGAGCAAGTTTCTGGACAGCCAGGGCTACACAGGGAACACCCACCTCCTTAAAAAATGCAAAACAAAAGAAAGAAGAAAAACAAAAAATAGAACATTTTTTTTCTAGTTTTAGTAGGAGTCTCTGTCATGTTCATATTAATTGGTAAAGCATTTTATATGTTAATTTTGCATTCTATCATAGAGAGTAGTATGTCTTCTCCTGTTTTGTGTAGTAGAGGTGGTCCCTGTGTGTTTTTTCCATGGTAAAGTTGTCAGATTTGTAAACTGGACTCTGATTAGGCGAAAGTTGAAGGTTGAGCACCTACAGATAGGGGAATTTGGCCTAAGATGTGCCTAAGCTTGAAATGAGACAAATCTTTTTTTTCTTTGTTTTGAGACAGGGTTTCTCTGTGTAGCCCTGGCTGCCCTGGAACTCACTTTGTAGACCAGGCTGGCCTTGAACTCAGAAATCCACCTGCCTCTGCCTCCCGCGTGCTGGGATTAAAGTCATGTGCCACCACCAACTGGCTGTATTTAGAGTTTTGAGTTTTGTTTTTTGTTTTTTTTGAAATGAGCCAAATCTTAATGATGAGAATTTATAAAGCTTAATGGAATACTGTAATTCAATTACCTTATATTGATTTTTCAGGGGAAATTGTTTGATTCTACAATTGCTGATGAAGGAACATGGACTTTGGGTAAGAGAAGTCTGTTATGATTCATACACTTAAAAATTGGATCATGGTATCATTTTTCCTTTATATTATTAAGTTTTTGTAACTGTGAAAGATGGAGAAAAACGTGTTGAGAGCAATTGTCTATCAAAACTACCTAATAGGGGGCTGGCGAGATGGCTCAGTGGTTAAGAGCACTGACTGCTCTTGTGAAGGTCCTGAGTTCAGATCCCATCAACCACATGTAATGAGATCTGATGCCCTCTTCTGGTGTGTCTGAAGACAGTTACAGTGTACTTATGTATAATAATAAATAAACTTTAAAAAAACACCCCCCCCAAAAAAAAAAACCCTACCTAATAGCCTTTGGAAAATACAGTGTTTAATGATGAGCTGTAATTTCTCTGTAACTTCTTTCTTTTTATCTTAGAGGATAGAAAAATGGTCCGCATTGTCCTGACCAAAACCAAGAGAGATGCTGCGAACTGTTGGACTTCTCTTCTAGAATCTGAATATGCAGCTGACCCCTGGGTGCAAGACCAAATGCAGAGAAAACTTACATTAGAGCGATTCCAGAAAGAAGTAAGTCAGATGTGGGAGTGAGTATATACAGATGCCATTCAAACGCGCACGGACTCATAAGCCTATTCAAAGGTGTAAAAAACCTTTTAGGTGAATTTTAAAGTGAATGGTTAGAAAATTGCTTATTATGTAGGTTTCAAATTTCACAAATGTATGCATTTCTGTAAGACTGATTGCTGAATGCACACCAGTAATTCATGAATAATAAACCTAAAGAACTGGACCACTGTAGGTACATAGTCTGAAAGGGAGCCGTCCCTTCATTGGATTCTCCACCTCTTGCCTCTGCCTCATTCTCTTTTTTTTTTTTTTTAAATATTTATTATTATATGTAAGTACACTGTAGCTGTCTTCAGACACACCAGAAAAGGGTGTTAGATCCCATTACAGATGATTGTGAGCCTCCATGTGGTTGTTGAGATTTGAACTCAGGACCTCCGGAAGAGCAGTCAGTTCTCTTAACCACTGAGCCATCTCTCCAGCCCCTGCCTCATTCTCTTGATCAGCCTTTTTTAGTGATAGTGTCCACCGGCATCATGCTGACTTCCAGGTATATGTCTGACCAGGCTTCTTAGTTACTTGTTGCATATACTCATTTTTCTGTCTGCCAGACGTTATTTGTCCAAGGTGAGCAATCTAATTTTGCTCCCACACTTATTCTACTTTTTTTTTTTTTTGATTTTTTGAGACGGTTTCTCTGTATAGCCCTGGCTGTTCTGGAACTCACATTGTAGACCAGGCTGGCCTTGAACTCAGAAATCCGCCTGCCTCAGATTGGCAAAATGTGGTCTGAGGAATTTCGGCCCCCTAACCATAATCATAACCATAACCATAACCATAACCATAACCATAACCATAACCATGTCTCCACAGATTTTACTGAGACACACCTGTATTTACTCATCGGGATGTTATCTTACACATAGCAGCTTCTTGTAATTGAGTATTTATGACAGTTCATGTAGTCTGCAGAGCCTAAAGTGGTTATTACCTGACACTTGTGCAAATCAGATTTCCCAAGTTCTATGCTCTGTATTTATGGTTTCTCATTTGTGTTTCTCTGTTACAATGTAATCTCCTCTAGAACAATTTATTTGCTAATGTTTGAAGTCCACATTTGTTTAAATGGTATTTTCCACATAATAGTTCCAAAAAGGCCCATTTAAACAAATGAAATTTCCCCTGAAAAGTCTAAAGCTTGAATGAGTAGTTCATAATATATAATATGTATAAATATGCTAGTATAAATATCACTCTTAGAACTCTGAATGGCATATAATAAGTTCCAAAACCTTGCTGACTGTTAGTTGAGCTTGGTGATATTGACCTTTCCAGCCACTTGGGAGGGTGAGACAAGAGAACCTCAAGTTCAAGGCCAAGCCTGGGTGATATAGCTACACCTTGTCTCAGGAGAATTAAAAATTAAATTTAAAATGAAAAAGCTCAGCATAGAGTACTTGCTTAGTTGGCAAGAGGGCCTGTGTTCAATCCATAATGTGCCCTCCAGGAAAGAAAAAAAGCTTTTAAAATCCGTTTATACAGAACAGATTTTATTTGTTTGTGAAATGGAAAGGAGTGTTTCATTATACAGTTTTTATGGTGCTCGCCCCGGTACAGGTATCACTCTTGGAAAGCTGACGTGGCCTCTTAGTTTTAGTTTTACCTTAGGTGATTTCAAGTTTGATATTGTTTCTTGTTTTTTGACTTCTTTGTTTTTTGTTTTTTGTCAATTATGAATTCAACTTATCCTTGTAAGTTTTAATATTTTATGTCTTTCAGAATCCTGGTTTTGACTTTAGTGGAGCAGAAATCTCGGGAAACTACACAAAGGGTGGCCCAGATTTCTCAAACCTGGAGAAGTGACTGCTCTTACTTAGTGCTTCTCTGTCGTGGGTCCCGGCAGGTGCTGGCAACTTAATGCCGTTGATGATGAGGATGAAACATCCACTGTCTGCAGTTAAAAGATTGCCAAGTGTATTTCAATATGGTTGTAAAAGATTACATTCAGATATGGTTTGCATAGGAGATATAGCAGCTCTAATGTGGATAGATGATAACTTTTACTGCTCTGCGTTAAGTTTTATATGCTACATTTTCCTAATTTCATATTTAATTGTATTTTTACTACAAAAACATTGGAGTACAAATCATATGAAATGAAAAGGTGCCTTCATGGAAAAATATTTTGTGTGTGTGTGTGTGTGTGATATAAAAATAATGTTGAGTAAATTTCTGGGTAAGAGTTGTTTACCCTTTGTCTAAATATGCTTGTCCATTCACGGAAAGGACAGAACTGGAAATTTTAAGAAAGGAAAAAAAAGGACACTGAAGTACTTTGAATAACTTGAGATACTGAAAAGTTCTAACTGGTTTGGTGCTGCCTAAGTGATTATGTCAAGAAATTAAAAAATGATAAAACCCTAACATCAGAAGAGTTAATTGCCTCTTACTGTCAGAAAACAGTTGAGGCCCCTGAGTATAAGTCAATGGCTTCATTTCATTTTAAAGATTCAGACAAGGCGGTCTAGAAAAAAAGTCTTGCATCCTCTTTGTGGTTTTTAATTCTTAAAAAAAAGTGAAATGTGTGAAAAGCTTACAAGTAAAATATTAACAGATTGAAAATCTTACACTTTTTTCTAATAAACTGACATGTTGTCACCTCAATATTTTACTTTTTCTTTTCTTCAAAAAAGTGTTTTCTCTCAACAATGCAACTATTAAAGTTAGAAAATCAACATGGACATGATACTATTATTTAGGCCTCAGACCTATGCCATCTGTCCTGGCCTAATACCTACAGTGTACTCAAAATAAGAAAGTCCTGTATTCAGGGTGTGCTGCTCCAGCAGCGGTCCGGAGTTTCACACAGCCTGGAACAAGTTCCCACATTTTCCTTGGCTTTACTGCTTGCATCTTTTCTCCTGATAGTACCTTGCTGGCAGTGTGGCCTCTAACTCACGGTGACACTCTGGCCTTAGTTCCTAGACCCTATGATTGATGGTATGCTCCTGTTCTTGGCTTAGTTTGGACTTGAAAATGATGCAAGTTTTGTCTATTGACTGTTCAGGATGAGGTCTTTTGTCTACAATATTCCTGTATCAGGGACCCTGTCATGAATTAAGAATTTTACCCTATTTCTGATGCTGACAGTGTTGCCTTGGTCAGGGAGTAGTATAGTATCTGCTGGGTTTTTTCACTGTGATACAAGTTTGGGCGCTTTCTTTGTGGGAAACTAATTTTAAAGCACCTCTTGTTTCTAACCAAATTTTGAACTTACTGTTTTATCCTCATTACTTTTGTGCTTAAAATTATATAATTTGGCTAGTGTAAACCAGTCTAGGTGGCTTTTGTGCCCTTGGACATGTTTGCATCATTGTTTGAGCAATTTCTTACTCTCCAGACTTTGGCATTCCCTGCCACAGTTCAATAATCGAACATTTTGCTAAAGAACCCGGTTCTCTTTGGTGGATATGTTTTTAACAGCAAGATGTACATACTGGTGTATGAACATTGTTGATGTGTGCTTACTATGCACACTGCAAATCATGAGTTCCCGTTAAATACCCAGTTCTAATCTTACGGGGTTTATTTTTAGTTTTCCTCTCTTCAGTAGACCGGTTTCCACCACTCTTACTGTATTTGACATCCTGCTGTAGGTCATCTCCTTACAAGTGCCTTTCAAGTGTGAGGCTGTGTTGATCAGGGTGTCTTCACTGCCTGAGCCCAGCATTGAACACCGGCAGCTGGGCTACTCTCTGATACCTTCCTTTTTTGATTACTTCCCTTAATGAATTTAGGAATGAGTTCTTGGGAGGAAAAGACCTTTTCTTTGTTTGATTTTGACATTGTTTTCAATAATATTTTGAACCGACTTACAGGTAAAATTAATGTTTTCTAATGTACAGTTAGGTGAATTTTAGCACATGTATTTCTCTAAGTGCCTCCCATTTACCCTAAAACAGTGCAGTCACCTGATAAACATTGAAGTTCTTTCTTTGTAATCACACTAATTAGCTTTTGACTCTGGAAGCCAGTGTCTCTTGTTTATAGCTCTTCTGAATAGTTTTCTCTCTTAGAATATATAATGTAAACAAAATCAGGCAGTCTTTTCAAAGTGTTTGTTGAGACAATTTGCATACCATAGATTCACCCACTCTAAGTATGTAACTGGGCACATCTAGAGTACACAGCCATCATCTTAGTAAATTTTCAAGCATTTCATCATCTCAAGTAGCCTTGTGCTAGTCAGCTGTCATGCCTTTCTGCCCTAGCCAGCTTTGGATATTCTGTTTCCTAGAGCTCCTCATTAACGGCACCATAGAATTTGTGGTCTTTGGGAAGTTTACCCAGGCTTGCTTTATGTCTGAAACTGTTTCACTATATGGCCTTATCACACAGTCCGTTCTTAAGATGTATATTTAGATGTTTTCCTGGTTGGGTTCTGCTGAATAGCGCTGCTGTAAATGTGTGTGGGAACAGTTTTTATGTGTTTAGAAGTGTTTTCTTAGTGTTTCTGCCAGTTTTATTTCATCTTTGGACTAGAAGTATTTTAGAAGAGGGAACCTCAATTGAGAAAAGGCATTCATAGAATTGGGCTGCAGGCAAGCCTTTATGGCTTCTTAATTAGTGAGGGGGTGGTCCCAGTCCATTTTGAGTGGTGGCACCCCTGGAGTCAAGGTCCTGGGTCTATGTGAATGCAGGCTGAGCAAACCATGAGAAGCAAGCCAGAAAGCAGCACTGTCCATGGCCTCTGCACGAGCTCTGTCTGCTTCCTGCTGCGTTTGAGTTCCTGTCTTGGCTTCCCTCAGTGGATTGTGACTCAGGTTATATAAGCTGGAGAAACCTTTCCTCTCCGGGTTGGTGTTGGTCATTGTGTTTCATCACTGAAATATTAACCCCTAGCTAAGACACTTTCATAGTAGAACGTTTTGGATATGTGCTAAGTCTTCAGTTTAATCATTTGAAAAACTGCCAGGCTGTTTTCCAAAGCAACAGCTGCCCGTTTACCTGTGATGTTCAGGGTGTTGGTTGCTCCACATAGCTACCTACACTTATTATTAGCTGGCTTTTCGAGTCTAGTCATTCTAGTGATAGTAACTAGTTTACTGTCTTTATGGATATGAATACTTATATATGTTATACGTTTATTCATTTTTTATTAAATTTTTTTTTATGTTTCAAATGTTATCCCCTTTCCTGGTTACTTTCATTCATTGTTATGTTGAGGAGCAGGAGGGGGCATGCATATTCCACAGTGTGCAAAGAGATCTCTTTTCTGTTTTCAACCATGTAGGTTTCAGGTCTTGGTGACAAGGTCTTTTACCCACTGAGTCTCACAGGCCTCTTTGTGGTTTTGATTTACATTTCTGTGAAGGCAATCTATAGCTAGTATTCTTGTGTTTATTGAACATTTGTGTTTCTTCCTTAAAGAATGTTTATTCAAACCTTTTGCCCATTTTTAGATTGGGTTGTCTTTTTGTTGTTAAGTAGTAAATAATCTGGGTACAGGTTATCAGCTATATTGTTTTGTTTTGTTTTGTTTTTTGAGATAGTCTTGCTATGTAATACCGACTGGCCATGAACTGGAATGCCTCCTGTATTAGCTGCTGCTGATCAGGGATTGTAGGTACTTCACCCTCCAGCCTTTATTTTTACTATCTTAATAGTGGTTTTGGGAGATTTTTCATGTTGGCGAAGTCTAGTTTATCATATTGTGAGTGCGCTATGCTTTTGGTGTCTTGTCTTCCGATGAGAACTCTTATGGAAACTTCCGGTCATAAATTTGTTTTTTTTTGTCTTTATCTTAAGATTTTATTGTTTTTTTTTTTTAACCAAAATTGAGGCTTTATTAAATAAAGCTGTTTTAATACAGACAATGCACAAAGGTTAAGAGAAGTGTTCAGAAAGATAGATATTCCAAAGCATAGATAGGCTTCTCAAAGAAGGGTCATGGATTGTTGAACAACCTAATTAAGAGAAATATGCACAGAGAAGCAGTTAGACTACCCAGTGTGGATATGGGGCAGTTACTGATTGGATGTTTTGTATTTACTTTTAACCTGTTTTTAACATATTTCACATAAACTGGAAAGTGTAGATGGAAATTCAGTATTTCTTTCAGGTAGATACCTACCTACTGGTCTCAGAATCATTTTATTGAAAAAATAAGCAGACTCGAGCCTGCATAGACTCACATCCTGTGTCAAAACAAACACCCGTTCTATGTTTAAGTGAGTTTGGTTTTGGACCCTTTCCTTCTGAACTGTGTGTCAATCCGTCTATTTGCCAGCAGCACACTACCTTGATTATCATAGACTTACAATCCAAGACTCAAAATTGAATAGCATGATTACAACTTTATTCTTTTTCAAACCTGCATTGACCTTTTAGTTCCTGTGTCTTTCTGAGTTCAGATCCATCCAGTCGAGAATAGTAATGTGTTTTCTAGAGTAACAACTTAGAGAGTGAATAGTGTACAGTCTGTGGTCCATTTAGTCCAGCATTTAGTGCCTATGAATGGAAGGCCCAAGAATCCAGTAGTTCAGTCTACAAGGCAGGATGTCTCAGCGGGTCTTAAGTATACCCTGGAATCCCAAAAAAGTAGGCTGTCATGTTGGTGAAAGAATGGACTTTTTAGAACCAGAGCAGGCAGACAAGAAGAGAGCAGGCTGCCTTCTGTGTCTTTTATATAGGTTGTCAGCAGAAGGTGTGGTCCAGATTAAAGGTGGATCTTCCCGCTTCAAAGATCCAGATTAGAGGGCTGGTGAGATGGCTCAGCGGGTAAGAGCACCCGACTGCTCTTCCGAAGGTGATGAGTTCAATTCCCAGCAACCACATGGTGGCTCACAACCATCCGTAAGGAGATCTGGAGTGCCTGAAGACAGCTACAGTGTACTTACATATAATAAATAAATAAATCTTTACAAAAAAAAAAAAAAGATCCAGATTAGAAGTATGTCTTGTTACTTCAAATGATGTAATTTTTTTTTACGGATGGTTGTGAGCCACCATGTGGATGCTGGGATTTGAACTTATCACCTTCGGGAGAGCAGTCGGGTGCTCTTACCCGCTGAGCCATCTCACCAGCCCATCAAATGATGTAATTTAAAATCCCTCAGAGATGTGCCATCATTTGGGTTTTAGCTAATTCTTTCATAGGTACAGATTAGACAGATCTGAACTCAGAAAGACAATCACAGGGTGGAATTTCATAAGTCTTTCCAGTGTACAAGTAGAGTTTCTACATTGAGTCCCTCTTTGATTTCAGTTATTGGCATTGTCATTTTACAGATCCTTGTGTCTTTATTCCCCCAATATTCATTTTTAGGTGGAACAATTTAAAGTGCCATTGATTTTATAATTTAGTATTATCATTCATACAGATAGGCTTGGTTTGAGTTTGTTGACTTTGTACTATATAGTCTTGTTAAATCCAGTTTGTATGTTTCACCTTGGTTTATTTTTTTGTGGGTTCTTTTTGATTCCTTGAGTTTCCTGTGTAAGTCAGTTTCATTTTACCCTTTTTAGTTTGTAGGCTCTCCCCCACCCTCTTTCTGGTCTGTTTGTTTCAGAGATGGAGTCTTCACGAAGTCTATGCTGATCTTGAAATGACTTTGTGACTGAGATGTCCTTGAGTGCCTGATCTCCTGCCTCCCAGGTGCTGAGATGAAGCCTATTAACAACAGCATCTTTCTTGGTTATACTGGCTAGACAATAGAGAAATCGTTCAGCCTGGTATTAGCTATACTTTAGGATGGTGAACACTTTGCTCTTCATCATTATGTGGCATGCTAAATGCAAGGTATCCATACTAACTTTTTTTAATCAGGCTGAAGCTCCCCAAAATTTCTAGCTAGCTAAACTTCAGGAAAGGGTGTAAAAGTCCGGTGTGATGGTGCACCAGCTTTAATCCTTGTACGGCAGAGGCAGGTGGGTCTCTGAATTCAAGGCTAGCCTGGTCCACAGAGCCAGATAGGTACACAGAGGGAAACCTGTTTTGAAAAACAACAAAAGCAGAATAACAAAACGAAATGAGAAAAGTTGTTTGATACTTCCAGATCATGTTTCTGTATTAGCTGGTTTGATCATTTTCTTGTCTGGACTGTTTATGTGGTGAGTTGTTCTTATTTTCAAAATATGAAGTAGCTTGTCACAATCCCTCACCCAAACTTAGCCATGAGTATCATTCAGTTTACATATTTACATTCATCTCAGATTTGTGTTCATTTGGAATACTGATAATTTTTCTGATGTCTTCCTCTTCATACATTAATTCTGATCTTGTAAGATGAACTGTGAAGTAGTTCTGTCTAGAAGAGAGTTATTAGAACCTTGTGAACCTTTTACATTTAAAAAATATTTATTTTTCTATGTGCATTGGTGTTTTGCCTACATATATGTCTGTGAGAGTGTTGGATTCCCTAGAGGTGGAGATACAGGCACTTGTGAGCTGCTACATGGGTGTTGGGAATTGAACCTGGGCCCTCTGGAAGAACAGCCAGTGCTCTTAACTGCCAAGTCATCTGTACAGTTCACCCCTTTAAAATTTTTTTAGAACTATAAGAAGTTATTCAAGCCGGGCGTGGTAGCACACGCCTTTAATCCCAGCACTCAGGAGGCAGAGGCAGGCGGATTTCTGAGTTCGAGGCCAGCCTGGTCTACAGAGTGAGTTCCAGGACAGCCAAGGCTATACAAAGAAAACTTGTCTAAAAAAAAAAAAGATTATTCAAATTTTCATTTTAGTTAAATTTTGGCAGTTCTTTTAAAAGTCCTCCCCCCCATTTTATGAGTATTTTTTTCCTGCATAAATGAGCACCACATGTGTAATGCTCACAGAGACCATACCAGGGCCTTGGATCCCCTGAAATTAGAGTTGTAGACAGCTGTGAGCTGCCAAGAAGGTGCTGGGAAGGGAACCCAGGTCTTCTACAAGAGCAACCAGTGCTCGTCACCCCTCAGGTCTCCAGCCCCATACATTGTGGAAGTTCTTGGCTTTCAAGAACTGACTTAAGTTATTCGAACTCTGTGTAGGTAGACTTGCTTGACTTGCTTATCATATCTTCTTTTTCTAAAAAAAAAAA
>CACVCL010032734.1:0-13560 GCA_902729485.2 Mus minutoides | reverse complement strand
TACTATATGTCATAGCATCCAGTTGTATTTTTAGAAAATGCCCAACAGTGTGACAACAAACATTTCTGTGGCTGATTCTATCCATTTAAATATGAAAACAATTAGTGGGCATTTGCAGAGAATATGATAAATGGGAGTTTGTGTGTATGCCAAGTTCTCATTGACCTGCGTTCAGGAACACCATTATAACTCAAGCTCGCCTCCCAACTTGTTTAACTGAGTTGATTTCCCAGTATTTATGTGGGCAGGTTGACTGATGAGTATGACTCCGGTGGAAGCTCAAGAGTCCCTTTCTATTTTCCCTCCTCCACGTTTCATTTTCGCACTGATTCAGATGTGGGCCTTGTGCACTCAGCCGTCCAGTTAATATATCCAGACAACAAAGCAATAACTTTCATGATTATGTGAATTGTAGAGAAAGAATCAAGAAGTGCTGTGAATAAACTTTGCTGTGGGGACAGCACAGTGGGTATAATTTTCTTCTAGTTCTAACTAATAATACTTTGTATTCTGAATAGCTCTATCACATATTCTGGCCCATCCTTTCTCTAAACTCAGTCACTAAGTCAAGCTTGATATTAATATGGAGGAAATGTCGCTATCCATATTTTATAGATGAGAATTTAAAACAGGAAATTTGGATGGACAAACTTTGGTAAATTTTTTTATAATCATAAAATGTATTTCGCTATATTTCAAAGAGTAATCAAGGTAAAGATTACATACAGAACAGATACATTCTTAAGCTAGTGGAAAACAGCAAAGAATTACAAAGAACTTTCTTCTCTTTCCAGACAAGTGTCTAATTAAACCAAATAAAGAACAACGATCTCTGACTTTGAGATTATAAAGTAGCAAAATGACAGTTTTTTCAGCACTTCAGACCTACTGACAAAATTCATGTCTAGAGATCATTGTTTAAAAGAACTTGCCATATCTGTTAATTCTACCTTGAAATTTCCTAGAAATGTAACAGGAAAAAAAGGAAGCATATAGCTGTTTACTTCAGTTACTGATATAAAGGAAAGATGGCAACAGGGCTCAAGTTCTGACACCAGCAGCAGTGACTTAGACAGTACCATGAAGTCACATCAATTCTTACCACACCGAGAACTAGTGGGTGACTACTAAGGCTTTCTGTATTTTGAGAAATGGAGAACCCCCAGAGAAGGATTGCACCCAGATAATAAAAGCCAGGAGCTTGATTTCTTTCCTAGTGTGTTTTGTAGTAGCAGTCAAAATTTAGAGAAGCTGAGACAAGATGAGAGTTGGGGACTTCTGTGGAGCTGTTGGGGGTTCACCCTGCCATGTATGTTTCTTTTCTGTGTAAGTTGTTTACGACTTAGTTCACTGCTTAATGATGGCTTTGAGTTCTGAAGACCAGGATGCACTAATTATTTTTACATCTAACAATCCATCTTGAAATAGCAACTTATCTCTTTCAGCCCTCACTAATGTTTGTGTTTCCTATATGTATGTCTTAAGGGGGGGGTGTACTTATATAAAATTATCAAATGGAGAAGCTTTCTGATTTTTTATTTATTTAGTGGTGTGTGTGTGTGTGTGTGTGTGTGTGTGTGTGTGTGAGAGAGAGAGAGAGAGAGAGAGAGAGAGAGAGAGAGAGAGAGAAATGTAAAGGTCCAAGGACAAGCTTGTGGAATCATTCTTGCTTTCCATTTTTGAATTTGGAGAATGCTACTCAGACCCAGCAGATACCTTTATCCTATAAGCCATCTAATTTACTCTCTGGGTTTTATTGTGTTGTGTTGTTTTGTTCTGTTTTGCTTTGTTTTGTTTTTAACCAGATAAAATTGTTAAGCAATTCTACTTACCTATTTAGAATTTTACTAACTTGCAGAGTACAGGTGACATGTCTTCCCAGACAGGAAAAAAAAAAAAAAAAAAAAAAAAAAAAAGAGTTATAAGCAACTTAAATCTACCAAAGGCAGGTTCTCTGTAAAGACACAGGTGTCTTAGTTTGCACTGCATTGATGGCAATGGGAACTAAATACATGGGGCTCATCTGTATGGGCACACACACTACAAAAGTTGTATGATGGGAAGTCTGGCTTTTTGAATGTAGGTCTAACAGAATAAAGACTGGGGTGGCCCTGGCATTTTTGATGCTCCTGTAATTCTAATGTGAATACTTTATTAGAATACACCATGACTTTCCCCACCATCCACAGCTGTCTGAGAAGAGACTAAGTGGACTAAGTCCTTTCTAAATCTTTTCCATCCCTTGCATTATTCTGCATATTTCATGCTAATGGTGTAATTGAACTGTTTTGTTCTGTTCTCCTAGGAGCCTCTTAAAGCATTTGACATTTAGCATTATGTCTCCATCACTCTCCCCCCATAACATATGACTCCATTCCTGGGTTGGTAGAATATGTTTTGGCAATATAAATCACACTGTATACAAACTACACTGTTCCTTATCAAGTGAAACATTCTTTTTCTTTGCATCCTTAGTCCTGCCAACCTTTCAGGATCTGTGACAGGTATTGTCATCCTCCATGCATTCTTCCTATTCCTTTACCTACAGTGCATTGTCCTTGGGTCGGATGCCCATATGGGTCTACTCCTAGTTATCTACATTAATGCCACTTGTAACTTAGTAATTAACAACATTTAACTGAGCAAGTGCATTTTACCTACATGAATTCCATAATGAGACAAAGTCAATGACACTACGGCAAAAGGTAATGAAGCAGAAAGTTTATTACCCAAAACCCACAAAAGCAATTAGGATAATAAGGGGTAGGTTGAATTCTAAGTATGGAAATCCTAAATTACACTGCCAGGAATTGATACACTTTAAAGTGATATATACACATACATGTGTGCATGTTTGTATGTGTGTATGCCTTACTAGTCCAAGCATGAGTCAAGGTGTAACACATTCAATTAACCACACACACACACACACACACACACACACACACACACACACACTTGAGGGCAAGTATCACCATTATCAAAATAAAGGGTCATGAAAGCAATTTTCCCATTAATTCTTTTCATTCCTAAACCCTCTAACATTTTCCTAGTAAAAACATAGAAAACAAAAAAAAACCCTCAACATACTCTACTGTTTCTTGTGGGGCAATAATGATGTGAAGATACTGGGGTATATTTGAGAGTAAGGAAGCCTTCCTCAGCTTTTGGTGATCTTGACTCACAGGGTTATGGTACTAGAAAACTCACCCTCTAAAACTGCCCTGAGCCCAGTGGCCTTCAGGTTCTTGTCTCTTGAGTTTGCAAAATGAAATTCATGAAACAGAATGGGTGAGTTTTAGACATTTACTACAGATCCACAGACAGAAGCCTACGAAGGAAAGAAACAAGGAGAGGTAGATCAGTTGGAACTTCTGTACTGATGGTTGTGGGTGTTCCAAGGAAATAGAGAACCATTAGAACTGCTAGACTAGGAGCTTTTGACAGCACGTCATCAGCACTTAGTTGGAAACGTGGTGAGGCACAGGGAGAGATGAGCGGGGCAGCCACTGTCCCCAGCCAAGAGGTCTCCAGATGCCCAGTCTCAGTTCCAGCTGCGTCCTCCCATATAGTCTCTAGGCAGAGGTGGTTAATTGGGGTAACAGATAACAAGGGAACAGGAGCCAGAGCTCAGAACTGCTGCTTGGGGTACCTGCCCTTACTGGCCTGGTTTTAGTCTCACTTCTCATTGGCTACATTGTATCAGTATAAACATTGGCTTTACATTCATTCACATCATCTTGTTTACAGAGTCTTTGATTCTACTTCCAATCCTACTTAATAAAATCTTTATAATACTGATCCCTAACTGACATTGATTGACAGTGGAGCTGCTTGTCAAAGTGGCCCTTGCTATTTATATTTAAAACTTACTCATTTCCGTAGCACACTCAACTGGAGGAACTAACTAATCAAGTGGTATTTATCTATGGGAAACTACCATATTGCCAGGTAAACAATAAAGAGTGGATCTAGTGTTAAAGGACAGACAGACATGAAACTGCACAAGAGGGAAAGTCAGACAGGCTTCTAGGAGGAAGCCATCACTGGAAAGGGGGACTAATGATTTGAATGAGATGCAAAGAGATTAGAGTAAGTAGGTTTTACTGAAGAGGTATTTTAGTCACCCTTGTAAGCACAGAAAAGTAGCAGCATTTTAAGTACACACATACAATGAAGCCACTCAGAGTCCCAGTAGTGATGGCTGAGATATTGGCAGTTGATAATGGCTAGGAAGAGAGAATCTTTTTTTTTTTCTTTACGGATACAGCCACTAGTGGGTTGCATGTTTCAGTGGACTGCACTGCAACCATGTGCACAGGGGCATCAATAATTGGATTCTGGGGATGGAGAGATGGCTCAGAAGTTAAGAGCACTGACTGCTCTTCCAGAGGTCCTGAGTTCAAATCCCAGCAACCACATGGTGGCTACCAACCATCTGTAATGAGATCTGATGCACTCTTCTCATGTGTGTCTGAAGACAGTGACAGTGTACTTATATAAATAGAAATAAATAAATAATATCTTTTTTAAAAATTGGATTCTGTAGAATGTTATTTTTTAATGTTTTTATTGGATATTTTCTTTATTTACATTTCAAATGCTATCCCAAAAGTTCCCTATACCCTCCCCCCACCCTGCTCCCCTACCCACCCACTCCCACTTCTTGGCCCTGGCATTCCCCTGTACTGGGGCATATAAAGTTTGCATGCCAAGGGGCCTCTCTTCCCAATGATGGCCGACTAGGCAATCTTCTGCTACATATGCATCTAGAGACACGAGCTCTGCTGGTACTGTTTAGTTCATATTGTTTTTCCACCTAAAGGGTTGTAGACCCCTTCAGCTCCTTGGGTAATTTCTCTAGCTCCTCCATTGGGGGCCATGTGTTCCATCCTATAGATGACTATGAGCATCCCCTTCTGCATTTGCCAGGCACTGGCATAACCTCACTGAAGATAGCTATATCAGAGTCCTTTCAGCAAAATCTTGCTGGCATATGCAATAGTGTCTGGGTTTGGTGGCTGATTATGGGATGGATCTCCGAGTAGGAAAGTCTCTGGATGCTTCATCCTTTCTTCTTAGCTCCAATCTTTGTCTCTGTAACTCCTTTCATGGGTGTTTTGTTCTCTATTCTAAGAAGGAATGAAGTATCCATACTTTGGTCTTCGTTCTTGAAAATGTTTCTTTTTCCTTTAAGATTGTTTATATGATCTAATTCCATTGATGGATTTCATAAATTGAACTATGAAAGTTACTCATTCAAGGTGGATATTTTTATGTGTTTTTAAGTTCAATTTTATTAAATATTTTTGCATCAATGTTCATAAGTGAGATTGGTGTGAAATTCTCTTTGGTGTTTGAAACGGGTGGTTTAGCTATCAGGGTAAATGTTGCCTTATAAAATGAATTTGGCAATGTTCCTTTTGTATCTATTTTGTAGAATAATTTAAGGAGTATTAGTATTAGCTCTTCTTTGAAATTCTGGTAGAAATCTGAACTAAAACCATCTAGCTGTGGGCTTTTTTGATTGAGTTTTTTTTAATGACTGTCTCTGTTTCCTTAGGAGTTACAGGACTATTTGAAGTGTTTACCTAATCTTGATTTAACTTTGGTAAATGGTGTCTATAAAGAAAATTGTCCATTTCCTTTAGATTTTTCCAATTTTGTGGAGCCCAGGTTTTTTGATATAAGATCTAATGCTTGACTGGATTTCCTCGGTGTCTGTTGTTACGCCCACTTTCATTTCTAACATTGTTCATTTGGTACTCTGGCTCTGCCTATTAGTTACTTTAGCTAAGGGTTTGTGTGTCTTGTGGATTTTTTTTCAACTAAACAACTCTTGGTTTTGTTGATTCTTTATATTGCTCTCAATGTTTCTAATTTATTGATTTCAACACTGACTTTGATTACTTTCTGCCATCTGCTCCTCTTGGGTCTGTTTGCTTCTTTTTGTTCTAGAGCTTTTTGGTTGTTTTTTGTTGGTGGTGATGATGGTCTTTTGTTTTGTTTTGTTGAAAAAAGACAGAATAAGGAGTCGGGAGGGAAATCTTTGGTCAGAATTGGGAGATGAAGTTGCGAGATAATTATGATCAAAATATATTGCATGCAAGCAATGGAGAAATGAAAATATTCTTTTGTTTGTAAAAAGAACAGATCCTGTTTCTACCACTTAGAGTATTTGAGGCAAGTTTTACATAGGCAGAGAGCACACAGAAAGTATACTATTATGCCTTTTCATAGAACCATATTGGTTATAAGATATATGCATATGGAGAGGTCTATTGATATCTATGCCTGTGAGTAAGTCACTTATCACACAAGCATGGAAATGTGAATTTGGATCCCAGGACCCATATAAGGCTGGTAGTAGCACATGTCTGTAACCTAGCATTTACAACACAGTGGGAGGTAGATATAGGACAGCACCACAAAGGTGATAGGCAAAAATACCTGACATATGCAAGGTGGAAGATGGGGTCCAATCTGTGAAGATGTTCTCTGGCCTACACCAGTGTGCCAAGACACTTTAATGCCTTTACACACATACACACACACACATACACACACTTAGGCATATATACATAATTTAATTTTAAAGGCATAATGATAGCATGATAAATGACATACATATTTATCAATAATTCAGGTGGGGTAACTTTGTCATGCCAGTCAGTGTTCTCAAGCAAACTGAAAACAAATTTGTTACCCAGAAGTCAATAATTATATTTTTTCCCCACATTCTAGTCAACAACAAAATATCCATCTTCACTTGGCCTGGTCCAAGCCTTTGTTATTTGTTTGTTTGTTTATTTATTTATTTCATCTTTTATGTTCTTGAAATCCATTATACTTTTAAGAACATATGAAAGTCACTGACTGTCACACATATCTTCCCATGTTTGTCCTCTTAACTGCTCCTGAGTGCACGGAGATTTATGGAATATAATCTTCCATCTGCTTTGTATATAAATTGTCCTTTTGGCTCATAAAGTACCTGACATAGAATTGTTGCTGAGTAAAATTTTGTCAAATGAACTGTCTACAAAAACATGTCTAATGTAACACGACTGCCAAACAAGCACGACTGGCTATTCGTGCCGTCTGACTTATTCCCTTTCTCCTCCACTAACACGGTTGAGGTGGTCCTCCACCCTCTTAATGCTACAAACCTTTTTTTTCAGTTACTCATGTTATGATGACCCCTGACCTTAAAATTATTTTGTTGCTACCTTGTAATGGCAATTTTGCTACTGCTATGAATGTTAATGTAAATATGTGATATGTGTCTCTCCAAAGGGGGTCACAAACCACAAGGCATCATTGGGGGACTTAGGCCAAACCCAGAGAGGCTACAGACAGGGAGCTCCTGGGATATATTCAGACAGTATCTGAAGTGAATCTGAAATTATATCCTTTTTGTGGAATAATGTGACCAGCTATTATGTTCCTTAGAGAGACAACACATCGAATATCTTATATATCAAAAATGTTTTCCTTTAAAGTCATGACTTTTACATATCTAGAAAGTCTCTCATCAGGAAGTAGGGTCAACACCTCAGTCCAATAAAAATCATGATTTGTGCTCTTAGAATCATTGTCTTACAAGTTATTCATAGTTCATGGCCAGTGTCATGAAATGGGCAGTTTATCTCATATCCTAAAGTCTACAAACTAAGTTTTCTGAATCCCACCTTATATGTCTGTCGGTCTGTCTGTTTATTGATTTATCGATTTATTTTGGCTTTTGGGGTTTTAAGGTTTTTCCCTGTGCCTAAAAAGAATAAATTTTCATTTCCATGAATTTTCAAGTATATGTTAAGTCTCTCTAAGGGTCATGTATCTTTAAATTGTACTAGTCTATCTAGTTGCCTTAACCCTTTTCTCTGTGCCCAGTTTGAAGGGAGAAGTAGGTAATATACATGTTTTATTAATTGGTTGGCATTGATTCACTTCCCTTTGCTGAAATTCTCACATCTCTGGAGTTGAAATGAAAGGGAAGTTAGTAGCACAAGACTTTGTAGTGGGTTCAGTAGTGTGTCTATGTTGTGCCTGGTGCAGAGTGAAAAGCACACAGTGTCATGGTGATGAGTGTGATGGCTACTCAGAATGTCATTCTGCACCTAGTCTAAGAGGCCTCTCATCTCAATGACTATCTAATAGTCTAATGTTGATGACATTCTTAAATGTTGACTGTCAGGAGCCAGGGAATAAATGTAGTACCAAGAATTCTGCAGTGAATTCAGGCCTATATCCTTAATTAAGAAAAGTTAACAGTGGAAAATCACTTCTGAGTCTTATACATAGGAAATTGGATTTCCTGATGGGTAATTTAAAATACTTTGGGAGCATAAATACACCTGGAGCACTTGAGCTGTAAGTCGGTGACTCAGAGAACAAGGGCATACAATCCTGAAATAAGCAACAGCAAATGGCCACTTAAGCTCTTAAAAGCAAATTGCAGAAAATAAATTAATTCTCTTAAATATGCATGAACGTTCTGAGCAGGGAAGGTACTGAAATGGGGCTGAGTGGTTTTCTTTGTTATGTGTGCTCAGAAGTATTAATAATACCCCCATTTGTGCCATATACCTTTGAGTAGAACAAGTCCCAGAATCTTTTGGGTTTTTTAAATTGTTTCTCAAGTAATTCACATTATAACTTGGGAAATTCTGCTGAAAGAACACATTGGCCTCATTGATTTGGAAATGTAGAGTGAGTTTATCATAGTTAGGATCCCCAGGGGAGTAGAAGGTGGCTCTGACTACATTGTTAGAAGAGAGCTTTACAAAGGCTGACATAACTTTGCAGAAACTTCTTCCAAGTTAGAAACTTACCAATAATTTTCCATAAAATATGATTTAACTAACTTCTCTTACACACTATGGAAAGCAGTTTATAGTCTAAGATTCCTTGTGCTCAGTGTAGTCTACAGAGTGTGTTTAGAATGTTTATCAGAATTATTACTCAATTATTTCTAGCCCTCGTCAGATCTTTTCATTTTCGCTATGGGAACCACAGACACTAAAATTCTGGTATTTTATGCCCTTGCATACTTAAAAGCAAAGTTTATGGCTATATAATTGAATAAATAAAGGGAAAGGGGCCAAGGGGAGGAGGCCGAGATGGCAGAAATAGAAGTGGGAGCAGATTATCAACAAAAGGATGATAGGACTCCAAGCTGTCTTCTATGTATGAGCTTGGAGGAGAGCAACTCGGGGAAATGGCTTCTGCATAGCGTACACTGATTCTTGGGGTCACTTTTCTTGATGGCTGCATTTCATTTTGATGCCAAGGCAGTGAAGAGGAGCTTGGCAGCAGAGCAAGGACTGGAACCAAGGAGACATTCACTATGGGCAGATAAGGCATAGGAAAGAAATTGGCAACCCTGCTTGAGGACAAAAATAGCCAAAACCATTGCCAAGGGCCATCACATGAGGAGAGCAAGAATATAGACTTGATTTTTTTCAAAATGTGGAAAAATATTAAATCTATTCCATCTGTTGTGATGCTGTTGGTCTCTGTCAGGTTCCTTTACTAAATAATTTCTATTTTGCCTTGATTCTGTGAAGAGGGTGGAGTTGGGCAAATTTTTCTGTTGTGTTTTAAAACAAATCTACTGACATGAATATTCACATGCAGTCTGCATAATGTTTAACGTTTGTGTGTGTGTGTGTGTGTGTGTGTGTGTGTGTGTGTGTCTATACTTGAATATTTCCATTTATACAAAAGATTCATTTGTAAGCTTTATGGTTCTTTTCTTTGTGGGGAAGATGGCTTGTCCTGGACACAAACAGCCTACAGAGATGACCCACTTTGAGCAGCTATAAAGAGAAACAGAGGCCCATTTCCAGAGCCAGGGGCACCATTAAAACAGTCTCAAGTGTCTGGATGGCTGACTCATGCAGTAGAAGAGCTGGTAAAGGAGAAAGCATATAAAAGTATAGGTGGGATCCACTCAAAGATGATGTCATTGTTGCCATTTTGTTTTTTGTGACAGAAGTCAGGGTTGGCTCTACAGACAAGGAATGGAAGTTTTTAAGCAGAGGGAGAGATGATCACCTTTGTATTTTAACAGATGTGACTCTGAAATAATGGTGTGTGCTAGATTAGAGAAAAGGTAGAGTCCATATTTTTATATTGGACTATCTCAGTTCTGCATTCATCTGAGTAAGCACTCCTTTTCAGTTCTGCCTATTATCTGAATTAAGACTCAGAGGAAGTGATTATCAGAAAGGAATGATATAGTTGAAACATTTTTTAAAAGATCATCTCAATCTCTCTTCTACAAATGATTCTTTTTATTGTGTACCTTCCTTCAACATCTACTACCTTCATCCTCAGTGTCTATGTAAAAGATATTTTCTTCTTTAGTTATTATTTATGATATCATTTAATCCAACTCTCCACCACTAACACAGTATTAAAGTGCCTCTATACTGAGATCTCAGTTCAGCCTTTAGAGAGCCATGATTATAGGCCTAAGATGTTCATGGCTTCAAACATTCATTTCTGTAATCTCGTTTATCCTATTGTTATGTCCAAACCTGATGACACTGTTTAATGACAATCCCTTTTCTTCAGAGCTAATGTGATTTAAAGTACTAATGTAGTTCTTCAGTCACTGAAGCACCATCCCATTGCCTCCCACCCCTTTCCTTATCTCTGTGTATGTTACAGTACTTAGTGCTATTGATGGAAAGACTACAGATACAATTCAAATGTAACCTCAAAAATGGGTAGCTTACTATTTACTTATGGGGTCACTACATATAGCAGCTTCCTTAAAGACATATATCTTAAATTGAAAATCTATCATAAATTGAAAATCTGGATCTTTAAGAACTTCAGTGATGAAATACTGTCACAGCCATTGCTACATTTCTTTTTATGAATTTGCTTTCTTAATAACTCCCTGAAATGCTTCTCTAATCAATACACATGATCTCTCATCAAAAGTAGAATTCCTAATTGTGAGCCTAAACAGTTGGAGGCCAACCAAATCAGGATCTTTAATAAGGTTTTTATAAGGAAAAACCATCAATCATTCATCTCACCCCCTAGTTCTGCATATATTGAAAGTTTTGATCAAAGTTTTTGTACCAAAAATTACCCTTTTAAGAAATTTGAATAGTATACATATTAGTACACAGTATTATCTAATCAAAATTTGATTTGTAACAGTGAATCAGCTAATAAATTCATACATTTAATCCTTCTAACAACTTCAAAATTGGCTGATAATTACTATAGAATTAGAGGCTCTAATTTGTACATTGATAATGTGTTTCCAATCATCAGCCAATGTAACAAAAATAATAAATTACGCTCCTGTCTTTGCCCGGATTGTGATAGACATCTCAGGAATAGAATCTCAAACTTTCCCCCAAGTGTTAGTATCACATGCACTTTCTCAAGATTCATTGCCATGTTTAGCACTGTGCTCGCCAAGGCCTAGTCATGACTGTCAGTGTCTTTACTCAGCTCCTCCCTGTGTCTAAGAGAGCCTCATCAGTATGGTCACCATTGGCAGCAAAGGTTCTTGAGAATCAAACAGATATAAAACACACTTGGCCAGGTAGATTGCCCCACATTTACAGCAGGCATCAACTACCTATGTGGCCAAACAGGCCTCCAAAAGAAGATTCTAGTGTCCTAGTGTGTCTCTGCTGATGTGTTTTAAATCTGTGCAGTAGGAGTAAATGGTTAGCTTATCAAAATGGGTTTTTTAAAACATTTTCTTAGGTTGTAAAGTACTTTGCTCAACAAATGTTCCTAGATCCTTACAGCTTGAAAGTAACAAATGTTATTTAAAGTAAGCACAACACAGATGCCGTTATACTGACATCAGTTGCCACACTGTGTTCCTGACGCAGTCCACACATTTCTAACTATGTGAGCCCTATCTTTTTTTTTCTGTAAGAAATAATGACTAGTAAGGATTCCAAGACTATGAACAAAAGAGTAGTGAGTGCAGTCACGTCAGATACTCTCTGGGTATTTCCTGTGCATTGTTTCATGCAGTCCACAGTGTCAAGTCCTGTTTTGCATGTGTGGAGATGAGGTGTTACGATGATTTATTTCCTGATCATTTGAAATGGCACCAAAAGCTCATGATGAAGATTTAGTCTCCAGTTGAAGATACAGTAAAGAGGATCACAAGAGATCTAATCACATCATCCCTAAATGTCCTTCACTTCACCTCTCACATACTCTCCTTCCTTCCTTATTGCCATAAGGAAGATAAAGTTTCTTTATTAAATTTTCCATTCTGAAATTCTGCCTCATCTCAAGCTCAAAGCCATAAGCCACTTGCCATGAACTAAAATCTTTGAACTCAGGAGCCAGTGATCAACTTCTACCCCTTCAAATTTATTTTCTTGAGTAATTTGTCATAGTAGCAGAAATGTAATTAATATATCCATGATCAGAAAGACATTATATGATCAAGAAAGCTGGGATTGTTATTCTGACCATTTACTCCAAAGCACTTCCTATTTATACCATCTCCTGTCTGCAGTGGACAAAACCCCTCACCAGGATTTTCTTTTTTTAATGTACATAAAGAGAATTTGGCAAAGAATAGTCTATGACTTTCTAACAAATTAGTACCCAGGTAAGAGGTTTTGTCTTGCCTTTTTTCCCCTACCTCTTGACGAAGTATTTTTTATTGGATATTTTATTGATTTACATTTCCAATGGTATCCTCTTTCCCAATTTCCCCTTTTCAAACCCCCTATTCTATCCCCCGCCTGCTTTTATGAGAATTCTCCCCAACCCACCCACCAACTCCCACCTTACTACCCTACACTGGGGCATCAAGCCTTCACAGGACCAAGAGCCTCTCCTCCCATTGATGCCAGATAAGGCCTTCTTGAGAAAGTATTTTTAAAGTCAGTTCAGCTATGATAGCAGGGTTTTCAACCTTAGGTGCAGTCACCTGGAATCTGTAGCACATCATGCTGCCACATCCAGTGCTTCTTTGGAGCTTGTCTCTCACCTCAGCAAAAGACAAACTGTCCTGTGTCTACTTGTATGTTCATACAGGGACACAGGAACACTGGACACATGGGATAGGTTGCCAACATAAAATCACTCTAAGCTTTCCAGTAATGGGATCACTGAGGAATCTTGAGTCTTTAATTTCTTCATCACATATAATTTCCAGAACCAAATAATACACCAAACGTTTTTCAAATGGAGCTTTATAAAACAGCCTAGGGGTCTAATGCCTCAGACCCTATCTTAATGCCTTGCTTATGATGTGAAAAGTCGTAAGAGCTTTGCGTCTGGGAAGTCACTGCTTAGGTTCAGGCCTAGAAGTGGATGTTTCCATTAAAGAAAGAGCTTCTCTTATGGTTATAAACCAGAGATGTGAAGGAAACAGGCGCTCACATTTTCTATAGCAGCCTAGTTCTCCAGCTGTGGTATATACCACATACAACTCCTCTGTAGACTTTGACAGAGTGAAATGATAAGTGTCCAGGGAGGAGCTCAGCCCTGGCAAATATAAACAAGAAAACATGACGATTTCCGTGCCCATCACTGAATTATTACTTGCCA
>CACVCL010032733.1:0-13620 GCA_902729485.2 Mus minutoides | reverse complement strand
TACTGATGGCCCCTTTCTCACGACAGGTGGATGTGTGGGGCGAGCAGGCCGGTCTGGTGGTAGCTGGGTACTACCATGCCAATGCGGTTTGGGATGACCAGAGGTGAGTTGGGTAGCTAGGGGTGGGAAGAGAGATAATTGTGGCAATTGTGGGTGAGGTACCAGACAGACCAACGTCGTTCCTTTTACCTGTACTTTTAAAATCAAATGTTTGACAGCAGGGCCAGGCATTATACCAAGTACAGGAGTGAGGAGGTATCAGAGATCAGTATGACAGAATCCTGCCCTGAAGGAGCCGCAGTGGGGGAGGGACAGACAAACTGAGGTGTATTTCAGGAGCTGTAAGAACTGAGGAAGTGTGACCAGTAACTTAAAAGCGACTTAAAAATATATATATTAGCCGGGCGTGGTGGTGCACGCCTTTAATCCCAGCACTCGGGAGGCAGAGGCAGGCAGATTTCTGAGTTCGAGGCCAGCCTGGTCTACAAGGTGAGTTCCAGGACAGCCAGGGCACACAGAGAAACCCTGTCTCGAAAAACAAAACAAAACAACAACAACAACAACAAAAAGTATATATTATATACATATACTCTACAAACTAAATGTATTCGGTATGGGTTAAGTTCCATCCTTTGTCATTTGCTTCCCTCTCTGCACTCAGTACTTTTGATGTCTTTCATCTCCGCATCCACCTCATCCTAACAGCTGTACAGTATGAATATGGACAAACTGTAACTTAGTTACTGCAGTGAACATCGAAGTTATCTCAGCTTTTAAATGCAGAGGTCTTATTACAGTAAAACAATTTTTTTTTAATTATGTTATTTGTTTTTTGAGACAAGGATTCTCCGTGTAGCTCTGGTTGTCCCAAAACTCGATCTGGAGACCAGACTGGACTTAAACTCAGACTTAAACTGCCTTTGCCTCCTGAGTGCTGTAACTACAGTTGTGTTCTACCATGCCCAGCTAAATATATATATATATATATATATATATATATATATATATATATATATATATATATATTTTTTTTTTGGTTTTTCGAGACAGGGTTTCTCTGTATAGCCCTGGCTGTCCTGGAACTCACTTTGTAGACCAGGCTGGCCTCGAACTCAGAAATCTGCCTGCCTCTGCCTCCCGAGTGCTGGGATTAAAGGCGTGCGCCACCACGCCCGGCTAAAAATATATTTTTTAATAGCAGGAAGAAGAAAAAAAATATTTAATATGAGCATGCTAGAATGAGGGACAAAGAGATCTAGTAAGGCACTGGTACTCTTCCCAAGTCTCTCTTCTGGGTCCTGAAGAGAGAGTGAAGTTCAATTAAAAGGACAAGAATATCCATATCTAAGCAGACAGGAGCTAGGTGGGGTCTCGCCCACTACTGACCGGTTAGGGCCTCGCCCACTACTGACCGGTTAGGGCTTCAGATATGTATTGTAAGGTCATCTGTGACAAGCTGCGTAAACCTCTCAAAGCTGTATGTACACAATGAAACAGATACTGGGAGGGCCTCTGAAGGCCCGCCATTAATACATGGATGCCAAGTAGTGTCACGTCTGTTTTGACCACAGTGGCCAGATGACATGGGGGAACTGGGGTCCCTTTTTGGGGACTCTTAGTTTTATTAATAAAAGAATTTAAGGGGCTGTCGAGATGGCTCAGTGGTTAAGACTGCTCTTCTGAACGTCCTGAGTTCAAATCCCAGCAACCACATGGTGGCTCACAACTGAAATCTGATGCCCTCTTCTGGAATGTCTGAAGACAGCTACAATGTACTTACATATAATAAATAATTTTTTTTAAATAATTTAAGGGCTGGAGGGATGGCTCAGATGTTAAGAGTATTGATTGCTCTTCCAGAGGTCCTGAGTTCAATTCCCGGCGACTACATGGTGGCTCACAACCATCTGTAATGAGATCTGACACCCTTTTCTGATGTATCTGAAGACAGATACAGTATACTTACATATAATAAATAAATAAATCTTTAAAAAAAAAAAGAATTTAAAAACCTCAATGACATGGGCTGGAGAAATGCTCTGCAGTTAAAGCACTGGCTGCTCTCCCAGAGGACCCGGGATCAATTCCAGCACCCACATGGTAACTCACAGCTGTCTGTAACTCCTGCTCCAGGGATTGAACACCTTCATTCAGACATTCATACAGTCAAAACACCAATGCACATAAAATAAAAATAAATTATATTTAAAAATAAGTTTTTAAAACAAAACAAAACTGCTCAGCTGGGTGTGGTTGCGCATGCCTTTAATCCCAGCACTCGGGAGGCAGAGGCAGGCAGATTTCTGAGTTCAAGGCCAGCCTGGTCTACAAAGTGAGTTCCAGGACAGCCAGGGCTATACAGAGAAACCCTGTCTCGAAAAACAAAACAAAACAAAACAAACAAACAAACAAAACTGCTCAAGGATGGTTTTATTAGAGTTGAAAAGAAAAGCAAGACTCAGAGAAAACAAGCTGTGCTTTCCAGAGGAGAGAGGAAAGAAGGGAAAAAAAAAACATACCCTGTAAAGGAGCACAGAGTTTCTCTGTAGCCCTGGCTGTCCTGGAACTCACTCTGTAGACCAGGCTGGCCTCGAACTCAGAAATCTGCCTGCCTCTGCCTCCCGAGTGCTGGGATTAAAGGCGTGTGCCACCACTGCCCAGCTACTTTATGCTTTTTTTTTTTTTTTTTTTTTTTTTTTTGGTTTTTCAAGACAGGGTTTCTCTGTATAGCCCTGACTGTCCTGGAACTCACTTTGTAGACCAGGCTGGCCTCGAACTCAGAAATCCACCTGCCTCTGCCTCCAGAGTGCTGGGATTAAAGGCGTGAGCCACCACACCCGACTCATACTTTATTTATTATTATTATTATTATTATTATTTTGATTTTTCGAGACAGGGTTTCTCTGGATAGCCCTGGCTGTCCTGGAACTCACTTTGTAGACCAGGCTGGTCTCGAACTCAGAAATCCGCCTGCCTCTGCCTCCCGAGTGCTGAGATTAAAAGCGTGCGCCACCACGCCCGGCTTCATACTTTATTCTTAATTGTCCCTCCCCGTGGCCTGTGGAGCCCACACTGTTCTGCCCCACTTTTGCTGGTCCCTAACTTCCTATCCAGTAAATTCTTTATAGTTTGTTTTTTGTTTTTGTCTTTTGGGTTTTTTTTGGGGGGGTTTCATTATTTTTATGTTTTGCTGGTATTGTGTTTTTGTATACCATGCAGTGTGCCCATGGAGAAGAGGGCGTTGGATTCCCCTGGGCCTGGCTATCAATTGCCATGTGAGTGTAAATTCGAACTCAGGTCCTCTGGAAGAGTAGTTAGTACTCTCAGCCACTGAGCCATTGCTCCAGCCCCGTTCCTTTTTAATTTGGATGATGAAGGCAAATTACCTTCCCTACTTTAGATTTCATCTCTCAGGAGCAGTATCTGAGACTTGTTTCCCACAGCATTGAAGCATCCAGCAATCGTGAATCAAGCATCACACATGCCTGACACTCCCAGGCCAGGAGCCGGGGAGCACCCGGGAGACCCGGGGTCTCCCTGCCCTAAGTTGGCTACTCACTCCTCTATCTTCCCTCTACACAGTCCCGGGCCTCTGGCTTTGAAAATCGCTGGGCGAATTGCAGAATTCTTCCCCAAGACAGTGCTTATTATGGTGAGACTGGGGCTTTAGAGTGGGGATGTGGGGAGGGAGTGGGAGAGGGTCCTTAAGACTCTCACCCCTTCATTATCCCAGCTGGATAATAAGAAACTGGTGACTCGGCCTCGTGTACCTCCAGTTATTGTCCTGGAGAACCAGGGTCTTCAGTGGGTGCCCAAGGACAAGAACTTGTGAGTGCTCCCTTTCCTCTGTCTCTTGGATGCTCAACGCTTGAGGCTTCCTTTGTCCCTGCCCTACAGCTTCTCTAGACACAGTCCTTAAGTCAGTGTCTAGCCCCAGTGTTTGACATCTGTGTTTTAAATTTCAGAGTGATGTGGAGGGACTGGGAGGAGTCACGGCAGATGGTGGGAGCACTGTTGGAGGGCCGGGCCCACCAGCATCTTGTGGACTTTGACTGCCACCTTGATGACATTCGGCAGGACTGGACCAACCAGTGGCTCAACACTCAGATCACTCAATGGAGTGGTTCCACAGATGGAAAGGCCTAAGTCAGAAGGGTCTAAATATAATAAAGACATGGGCTGGTGGGAAACTGTATTTATTGTGTTTGGGAAGCAGAGTGAGGGAGAAACCCCAGCCGGCAGGAAGAAGACTGGGTCCAGACTAGAGTTCCTGGTGAAGAGCAGGAAGGTTTCTGCTATACCCATCACAGAACGAGAGAGTGGGGGGGGGGGGGGCTCAATAGATCATTCCCTTGGTTTCTCCACGGGGCTTCTTGAGCTTCTCAAAGTTCTTCAGGATGATGTCATATAACACAGCCTATAGGACCACAGAGTGGTGGAGGTCAGCCACGGGCCCCCGGTAGTTCTGTACCCCATTTTTAGAGCTGTCCTTTGTCATCCTCCACCCCAAGTCTGCTTGGTCAGAAACTGGATGGCCTGGGGAAGGTGCTTCTGTCCACCCCCGCCCTCCTCTCCCTTCCTCACATAAGCGTTTCGGATCTCCATGACCATCAGACGGATCTCCTGGTACTCTGCCTCGTCCAGCTCGTGCACCAGCTGCCGATAGTCACCCTGCAGAAACTCAACAGTTAGTCCTGACTTGAAAGCTGTCTTCCCGGGCGCAGCCTGACCTGGGCCTCACCTACCACGTGGGGCTGCTTGGCTGCTTTGGCCACCGCGTCACCCCTCTCGGAGAAGTACCTGTAGAAAGTGGAAGTAGTGTGTAGAGGGTGGGAAGAGAAGGCGGGCACCCTGGCCTGTTCCCAAAGCGGAGTGCGCTGAGGGTGTAGTGGTGAGGCCACTCACTTAGAGATCTGCGTATGGAAGCCTTCCAGCTTGGTATGAAGGCTGGTCATCAGCTCAAACACCTTTTCCTGAGGAAGAAAGTGGAGAGCTGGGAGGAAGCACAGGCTGGCTGCACAGTAGGGCTATAGATTGAGGGGGCAGTGCTCTTACCTGGACAGCCACGCCAAAATTATTCCCATCCTCTATCCGAGGTATCTGTAGCTGCAACCAGGTAGTGACCTTGGAGCAAAGGAACGCATCGTGGCTTTATCACCACATCCTTCCTTCCCCTCTGTATACATACCCCGATTCTCAATCTTCCCTCGTCTGCCCACAAGTGGACGGAGGGATGCTAGGTCCACGTTGAGCCCCGGCCTGGACCACCTGCTTTGGCAGGGACCAAGAGAACGATGCCTGGAGCAGAGATGAAGGCAGAGGAGCTCACCAGATTGAGTTGCTCGGTGACATCCTTGATCTCGGGTTTTAGGCGTTGCAAGAGGACCACAATCTTCTCATTGCAGTTCACTGGGCCACAGGGAGGACCTGGAGAGCGCGCAGTGGGTCAGGGAATGACTGGGTGTTCGAGGTTTGGAAAGGGGAAGGCAGAACCACAGCCTGGAAGCTCAGGGACACACCAGTGTCTTCCCAGCACCTGCTTCCCAGTACCTTTGTCGTCTTCGTCCCCCTTCTTCTTCTCATCCTTCTCTTCCTTCTGTAGGGAGGAAGACGGGACTGAGGCTGATGTGCTCTATGGCTGGCCCACCTCCCAGGTCTCCCAGCTTGCCTCCTGTTGCTTCTTCCGCTCCTCCTTCTCTTTCTCCTTGACTGGATCGGGTACTGGGATGTCCAACGGAGCCTTCAGATTGCTCAGGTTGGCTTCATTGAGAGCTGGCTCCTAGTGGTAGGGCTGGAGATGAGGGTGTTCCTCTCATCTCACCCCACCCCATCCCCAGGCTTCTCTTGAGTCCTTGCGGGGGGGTGAGGGGGGGGCGAATACCTTTAAGAACGCATCCAACTCTGAGATCTTCTTGGGAAAATAGCTCCCAAGCAGGTTCTCTGTCTGTGTAAGGCAGTGGAAGAGGATTGGGTCAGAAGCAAACACCCTTTCCAAGGCAGTGATGTAAGGGCTCACACTGCCCAGCGAGGGAGGCCAGAGTTGTGGGAGCTGGGTGGGGGTGGGGTCCCCGATGAGTTAGGTCTTACCTTGCTACACAGGTCTTCACGGAACACATCCACCTGTAGGGTACAGATAGGCAACCCTTCAGAAACCTAGCTTTAAGGCCAGTTCTTTTGAGGACAGTTCCCTTTAGGTGTAGGGGCTGACCTGGGGAACAGAGGAGCCACACCTGAAGAAAGTCAGATGGGTCCCTATATAGGGTGGCCTGGAGTGGTATGGTAGTTTTCAGCACACCTGAATCTGGGAAGAGTTCAGTGGATCCCCAAGGGGGTCTGAATTTGGGGATAAGAATATTCCTGGGGTCACCAGGGTTGTGCAAGGAGAGATAAGAAAGCCTTGTGGCCAGGTGTGGTACCATAGGCCTTTAATCTCCGCACTCCAGAGATACAGACAGGTGGAACTCTTGTGAGTTCAAGGCCAGCCTGATCTACATATCCAGTTTCAAGAAAGCCAGAGCTACATAATAGTGGGACCCTGTCTCAAACAAAACAGAACCCCTAAGACAATGGGCAGAGAGAGTGCAGGTGTGTGCCCTTTCCGAGGGAAAGTCTGAGGTGGCAAGGGCAAGTCCCTCTCCAGGTCTCTGTGTGTAGCCCTGGCCCCAAGCCAGCAGACTTCACACTAGCTCTAGGCTCCATTTCACCCCACTGGACCACAGCCGCCTCACCTACTCCCAGGGGATCAGGTGCTTCTGGCAGTAGGTTAGGGAGCAGAACCCCCATTCAGGTGCGGGGGGAGGGGGGCTAGGGAGCCAGCTCCCCAGAGCTCTGGTCTGCTTTGAACCACGCCTCTCTAAAGCCTCTCCTCCCCACTCGAACCCGCAAAGCTCACCTTGGCTTGGGCTTCGGGATGGACCCTCAGTGTGGCCATGGCCAGAGCCGGGGGTGGGTGGTGAGCGCCGCACGAGGAGCCTGGGGTGGGCAGCGGGAAGGGAAAGCGAAAGCACAGCTCGAAACCTGCACGGCCTTCCTGGGTTTGGGGAGTGGAGGGACTGGAGGAGGCGGGGACAGCCTACTGAGAGGCGGGGGCTCCGCCAGCAGCCGGAGTAGCGTTTCCGCCCAGCGCTCGGGTCTCTCCTCTTGGCAGCCAGGCCCGCCTCCCAACCAGCGCCAGAACCCCTGCCCCTTCCCACCCTCGCCTGCCATTTCCCGGCACCCCCTGCTTCTGCTAGGGCCAGGGCAATAAATAAGCCTTACATGGGGGGTTTAAAATTCTTAATGATCTGGAGTATGATCTGGTCTTCCCGGCGTGGTCCCCTGCCCAATATACTCCCGCCCACCAGACGATTATGCCCAGATGCTGGCACCATCCTTATACTAGAGTCAGTCAGCTCTGCACAAAGCCATTGTGGCACCCTCTATTCCCCAGTAAACCACTCCCCCACAGCAGGGACTCAGGCCTCTATGATAAAATCTATAAAGACTTTTCTTTCACAATCACCTGTCCTCTTCAAGTCCATTGCTTTACACACTCATTCATTACACAAGCAAATACTTGTAGGCAGTGTTTATTCTGCTCCAAGGACTCTGCCCTTGGAAACCTGCAACACTCTTCCCCTCAATGTCCTCACCCAGTTCTCAGCTTGGATGTCAATTTTTCTGAGAGAATGTTCTGCCATCATTCTTCAGATGGTTCGCCATCATTCTTCAGAAAGTACTTTCCCTGCCCAGTACGGCCACGGCACCTGTGACTCTGATACCAGCCATTTTGTTGTCTTTTTTTTTTCTTTTTTCTTTTTTTTCTTTTTGGTTTTTCGAGACAGGGTTTCTCTGGATAGCCCTGGCTGTCCTGGAACTCACTTTGTAGACCAGGCTGGCCTCGAACTCAGAAATCGGCCTGCCTCTGCCTCCCAAGTGCTGGGATTAAAGGCGTGCTGTTTTGTTTTTGAGACAGGATAATACAATGGTTTAAACAGGAGCCAGGCAAACTTTCTGTAAGGGCTTAGTGATAGCTATTTAGTTTTGGGAAGTGTTAATATGCGGATAGTAATATAGTAATTATGTGTATGTATATATGTGTATGTATGTATGTGTGTATATATATATATATATATATATATATATATACACATAAATACACACACATATATATATATGTATATATATTCTTTAGTAATATAGCAATATAGTAATAACCCTGAAAGGAAAGCAGATCACAAAATTAATTAGTGTAAATGAGTTTCAATAAAACTTAACTTATGGAGTGGAGATTTTGAGTTTCATGTAATTTTCACACATCCAGAAATATTTTTCCAACTTTTTTTTTCAGAGACCAGGTTTTTCTGTGTAGCTCTGGCTGTCCTGAAACTCACTCTGTAGACCAGGTTAGCCTCAAACTCACAGAAATCTGCCTGCCTATGCCTCTCCAGTGCTGGGATAAAAGGCCTATACCACCATACTTGGCTTTTTATTCAACATTAAGAATAAAAATTGCAGCCGGGGGGGGGGCTGGTGAGATGGCTCAGCGGGTAAGAGCACCCGACTGCTCTTCCGAAGGTGATAAGTTCAAATCCCAGCAACCACATGGTGGCTCACAACAATCTGTAACGAGATCTGGCTCCCTCTTCTGGAGTGTCTGAGGACAGCTACAGTGTACTTACATATAATAAAATAAAATAAATCTTTAAAAAAAAAATTGCAGCCGGGAGTGGTGGTGCACGCCTTTAATCCCAGCATTTGGGAGGCAGAGGCAGGCGGATCTCTGAGTTCAAGGCCAGCCTGGTCTACAAAGTGAGTTCCAGGACAGCCAGGGCTATACAGAGAAACCCTGTCTCGAAAAACCAAAAAAAAAAAAAAAAAAAAGAATAAAAATTGCTCAATGGTTAAGAGCTCTGGCTGCTTTTCCAGAGGACTTGGGTTCAATTCTTAGCACTCACATGACAGTTCACAACTGCCTGTAACTCCAGTCCTAGGGGATCCAATGCCTTTTTCTGGCTCCATGGGCACTGCGCATGTGGTGAGAAGACATACATGCTGTCAAAACACCCGCACACATGAAAAATAAAGTTTCACAATTAAATAATGGGAACACCAGTGAATTTATCTCCCTGGGTTGTTGTTGCGGGGATTAAACTTGTCTGTGAGTATATTCCCGAGGGAGTATGCAATCCATGAGTTCATGGAAGCCTGACATGAACAGTGTCTCCTCTCGTCTCTCCCCTGGCCTTATTCAATGAATAAGGGTCATATACTAAACCTGGCGCTTGCTCATAGGCTAAACTAGTCGTGCATGTCATCATGCCCAGCTTGTTATCTGGGCTCTGGAATCCAAACACTGGTCCTGATGCTTGCATAGCAAGCACATTACTCACGGAATCCCCCACCCACCCCGGCATCTAAACGCATTAATTTATATAAACAACTTATAACAGAGCAGTGCCTGACCTGAGCAAGTACTGTGCAAACATTTACAATTTGTGTGCTTCTCTCTTGCTTCCTTCAGAACTCATCTGGAGCAGAAGCCTTGCTTGTCTTGCTCGCACAGCAGAGAACTGTGCTTGGCTTAAGAAACCGTCATTAAATGGATAAGCATGCCGTTCTTAAGAGATAGGGGTAGAAAAGGTTCTGCCACGGGTTGCCTAGGTAGGTATTCTAAGAAAAGCGGGAGAGTCTCTGAAGAAGGCAGGAAGACTAACTAGGTTGGAGAGGGAGCATCCTCAGAGGGAAGCTGGTGCATCTAAAGCTGCTTTAGTAGTATCATCCCTCGACATCACAGCTCCCGAAAGACCCGGACACCAACTGGATGGAAGTCACGTACAGGAAAACACATTCAAGGTCAGCAACTTCAAGAAATGATGAGGAAGGAACTTGAGCGTCTTACCCTTCCCATCCTCTCTTGGCCCGAAAAGAATCGGAGGAGACAGAGCCAGGCCTGGTATGCTTTTATTTCTTTCAGTTATGTTTTCGCATTGAGCGGGACCGAGGGAAGAGCCCATGGCCTGGGATCCCAGGGGACCAGGGTTGATGGTACCAGCTGCCATAGGTAAGGTACCAGGCAAACGTGCCTACTGCCGCACCCACCACCTTGTGGGTATATTGATGGAAATAGATGACCGTGCAGAGCAGCAGGAAGTTCCAGAGGCCCAGCAGCAGCACGTTGAGTAGGAAAACAAGACGCAGTGGGGCGCCAGCTGGTAGCCCATGGGCCAGGTACTTGGCAAACACAGCGGCTTCCTCAGCCATGAGGAGGCAGCAGAAGGTGAGGAGGAAGGTGTGGGAGGAGACAGTGTAGCCCCGCCACTGGTGGCCGGCTGCCAGGCAACTTTTGCGGTCTGGCAGCTCATGCAGCAGTAAGCCCTGGGGCAGAGGCTCAAAGCAGGAACCTGTTAGGTCCTCGATGAGTAGGAAGGCACGTCCGGCGCCCCGCCATACAGCTGCCCCCACCACCAGTCGGCTCAGGTGCCTGGCAGTCACTGCTACACGTCGTGTAGCCAGGAACACCACCAGCAGCACAAAGCCCCCCAGGAAGGTGCATGTCCAGCCCCACGCTGAATTCACAAACTTTCTGTGGACAAGAAGTGGGAAAGCTAATTGAGATCCCCAGTGTCCTGTGACCCATACACTATCATTAGGTTTTTTTTTTTTTTTTTTTTTTAATAACCCCTATCATTTCAATGTTGCAGGTCTCCTTACAGGACCACAGGGCAACTAGGGTCCACCTTTCCTCTTCTGTCCTTTACTTTCCCGGCACCCCCAGGCTCTTTCTCTCCCCCTCCCCTCCCCCTCTCCTCCTCCTGACCTTCTCAACCTCCTAGCCTATTTTTAGCATTCAGACTGGCAACAGAACAGAGAGGCCTGAATAAGGAAGCTGGGATCCCAGGGTGTAGAGAGGCAGCTCCTATGGACTTCAGTGGACTCACATGTTGAAGAAGTTGCCGTGGCTAGCGAAGATCGTCCGAGAGTTAACGTGAAACTGCAGAAGAGGCCCAAAGATGACCACTGCTGCCAACCAGGCATGGTAGAGGCGCCGTAAGCAAGGGCTGCCCAGGAGGCGGGCGGCTTGTTCACTTCCAAAGTACAGTAAGGCAGAAGCCACCCAGAGCAGCACCTTGACCAGGCATCCCAGCAGTGCTCGGACTCGGGTCCCGGCCCCCGGCCCTGCCCCCACTGTCGGCCCCCTCTCCATGTTCCCTCCCCTCCCCACTAACTGTCTGCTCTGCTGGAGGCTGAGGAGGGGCTAATGCCCCCCCTCCCCTTCCCTCAGACTAGGATAGGCAGTGACAGGTGTGGTAGACACAGGGCAGAGCGCTGTTGGCAGCTGGCAGGCAAGGAAGGGGGGCCAGCAAGGGGCCAGTGTGAGGGCTGACCGTCAACATGGCCCTGGCCTTGGGTGGGTGGAAGTGTGTCCTGACATAGCCTGTGTCCTTTCCTGTTAGCTCTGTGCTCTCAGTGCCAGCCGCATTCTAGTTGGTGTTTCAGGGCAAGGCCTGCCGTTCTGAGCTGTCCTTGTGTCTGCTTGCCTTATTTTGGCCAGCTGAAGCCCATCTACGCTCATCTAGACTCTACCATGTTTTTCCTGCACAGGGAAATCATAAAACCAGCCTAAACCTTGGATGCCTGTATTAATCAGAGTATTCTAGAGGAGCAGAACAGATAGAATCAATCTAAATCAAAAGAGGGTTTATTAGAGGGCTTTATCATGGGCGGTGGGCTGCCTACTTCCAAAAATAACTTATCTTCCTACAGAATATCGACCAGGTAGCTGTTCAGTCCATGAGGCTAGATACCTCAGTTGGTCACTGTGCTAGAGTCCCCAAGACCTAGGATCTGATCACAGTAAAGGAATACCTCAGCAACAGGACACATGAACTTGCCAGGGAGGGGGAAAGCAAGCAGGCAAAAAGCAAAAGCTTCCTTCTTTTGTGTCCTTGGGCTGCAACCAGAAGGTGTGGCCCCCACCAGATATGGGTCCTTGTCCTGGAGCTTTTAGAACAAAGCATGGTATCGTGGGAAGGTGGTGGAAAAGGGATTGGGGGTGGGGGGTGTTGGCCCTATAGTTATGGTGATTTCCTGCTGCCATCTGGATGAAGTCTCTAAGAGGCCAGTTAGTCCCAGGATGGCTGTGCACACTGGTGGTGGCAAAATGCATAAGGTGTCACCTAGTGTGCCACAGTTTTTGCTCACGATGCTAAGGATCAATCAGAGAGACACTCATGTGCCCTGAGGAAGGCAGCTTGTATAAGGTAATGGCCGGGTCCTCAGATGATGGGGTGAAGATCCTAAGAAAGACATATCCAGTCTGGCATCCATCAAAATGTTAAGTCTGTTCTCCAGGCAATTACCTGGGCTGCATGGCTCACACAAACCTGGCCTCTCAGTGTGAGCACTGGGCAGCACCTACCTAAGGAGTGCCTGATACTCGGTAGCTGTTTCTTTCCTCCTTCCTTAAAGCTGGCGGTGGGGTTTCAGAGCAGTGGAAACACACAGAGTACAGAAGGAAGTGAGCAAGCTAGGACACCCAAGTCATGGGCCCAGTTGTGATTGGGAAAACCAACCCTTTCTTTTCATTCTATTGGGGATCAAATGCAGGGTGTTGGGCATGCTAGCCAAGTATACTATCACTGAGCTACTATACTGAGCTACTATACCAAAGTATCCTCCCTCATTTTCTTTCTTTTTTTTTAAGATTTATTTATTTATTTATTTATTATATGTAAGTACATCATAGCTGCCTTCAGACATTCCAGAAGAGGGAGTCAGATCTCATTACAGATGGTTGTGAGCCACCATGTGGTTGCTGGGATTTGAACTCAGGACCTTTGGAAGAGCAGTAAGTGCTCTTAACTGCTGAGCCATCTTTCCAGCCCCACCTCCCTCATTTTCTTCTCCTCCTCCATTCACATTCTGTGAAGATGTGTCTCCTCCTCCATTCACATTCTTTTTATAATCTTTGTAAGATTAATTTATTTTAGGGGCTGGTGAGATGGCTCAGCGGGTAAGAGCACCCGACTGCTCTTCCGAAGGTGATAAGTTCAAATCCCAGCATCCACATGGTGGCTTACAACCATCCGTAACAAGATCTGGCGCCCTCTTCTGGAGTGTCTGAAGACAGCTACAGTGTACTTACATATAATAAATAAAATAAATCTTTAAAAAAAAAAGATTAATTTATTTTATGTATGAGTACTCTATCTGCATGTACACCTGTGTGCCAGAAGAGGGCATCGGATCCCATTATAGATGGTTGGAAGCCACCATGTGGTTGCTGGGAATTGAACTCAGGACCTCTGGAACAGCAGCCAGTGCTCTTAATCACTGAGCTCTCTCTCCAGCCACCTCCATGTCTCTGTATTTTCAATTGTTAATTCAGAGAACAACAATTCTAAGTGTGGCAGAATTCTGGTGTTGTCCTTCCTGTCTTCCCATGGGGGTGGGGCATGGGTGGGTGGGTGGGAGGGGTTCTATGTTATAAATATTCGTCCTTTCTCACCTGCCTAAATGCAAATCTAGAATTGTATCAGAGGTTGTCTCACTACTGATTTGTTGTGATAAAGAGCTGGTGGCCAAATAGTTTAAGCAGAAAAGTTGAGGGCAGAACTTCTGGGCAGAGGAGTAACACAG
>CACVCL010032732.1:0-13628 GCA_902729485.2 Mus minutoides | reverse complement strand
AATACCTATTCTTTCACTTGCAAAGATGCTGAGCAAGGTTTACTGAAAGAATCCTGTTTTCTAAACAAAGGAGGCTCCAACAGTGACTGTGTTATAGGTCATGGGAAAGCGAAGACAGGTGAAAGTTTGCTAAAGATGGTGACATTGTTCACTGAAAGGAAGAATGAGAAGTAAGAATCCTGAAAGGAAGACAAGTGACCTCAGGTGTCACCACTTAGCTCTCAGCCACAGCTGGGGACCTCGCCAGTGACATCAGCTTTCACAAGCTACCAGCTGTTATCTGCTATTTATAGGCCTTTCATTACCGTGAGTCACCTCTTAGTTTTCTTCAGTCCATTTTATGGTCTGGTGAAGTCTATAAACAGACTTTATCTTCTATATTTGAAAAAGAAATAGAAAATTACATTATTACATTTCATGGATGAATGCTTATTTACTCGCTCGGAGTGACTCATGCCTTTACCCATTCATAGGCTTTTCTTACTGAGAATTTCTGTGCTCTGGTGTCCCCTTAAGGTAATGCGAATCAGCTGACAAAAAAATCTTCTATTTATTACTGGAGAATTTCACACATGTATGTGATGCACCCTGAACATATCAAACCCAACCTTCCTCTTCCATTTCTCTGGAGACTCCCCTCCACATCCTCTTCTTTTCTTTTTTAAACTTTTGGGTTCATCTAGCACTGCCAGTGGGAATAGTGACTGACCTTGTTCTCTTGATTTCATGCAGATCTGATGCAGGTGATCAGAGAGGGCTTTGAGTTCCTGAATACAGAAGCTGTGTATGCAGAAGCCAGAAGCCTGCACTTTCTACCACTCCTCCCTATCTTCCAGTTCTTACATTCTTTCCCTTCCTCCTCCATGTTGTTCCCTGAGCCTTGGGGGAATGGGTACTAATGTCACATTTAGGGCTGAGTGAGCACTCACCAGTCATCTAGACTCAGTACTTTGACTAGTTATGGATCTGAGTTATTTTGTGCCCACTGCAGAGAGAAGTTTCTCTGGCCCAGGTTGAAAACAACGTGAATCTGTGGGTAGAAACATTATTATTTAGAAGGTAGATTGACAGTATGTCTATTTGTCCATTTAGTAAGAGAACTGTGACATGCCCCCTAGCCCCTGTCACCTGTCTGTGACCTCCCAAGCCATGCATCTTTAATCAGGTTTATGGTAACCAGGCATGAGTTCCCACTTGTGGAGCAGGCCTCAAAGCCAATCAGAAAGGGGTTGGTTAACTCCCCTTCCCAACAGTGATGTCACAACTGCACCAGTGGGCACATCTTGCCAGGCAGGTCGATGTTGTAGCATTCTGAGTAACATCATTGATAACTTTTCATTCCTAACGGCCTGCACAGCATCTTCTGGCACTATGGAAGGTAGACAACAGGGAGAAATGTATGACTGAGCCGGGCGTGGTGGCACACACCTTTAATCCCAGCACTTGGGAGGCAGAGGTAGGCAGATTTCTGAGTTTGAGGCCAGCCTGGTCTACAATGTGAGTTTCATGATAGCTAGGGCTATACAGAGAAACCCTGTCTCAAAAAAAAAAAAGGTTCTGTATAAGTTTTTTATACAGCTTTATTTTGGTTAACCCACACCAACCACTATTTTACCTTGTCCTTTAACCCACAATGATTTTTATTATTTACATATTGTAGCATTGAACCTATCAATAAATAATCTACCTAACCCTTCAATCACTCTATCTATCTTATCTATCTATCTATTTATCTATCTTATCTAACATCCATCTTTCCATCATAAAGACACACATAAAAATATCTATCTATCATTCATCTTTCTATCAATAAATGGGCTCATGTTGCTATGGAAAGATGGGTGGCCCAGAATCTCTATCATTCATCTTTCTATCAATAAATGGGCTCATGTTGCTATGGAAAGATGGGTGGCCCAGAATCTCCAGAGTAGGCTGCATACTGGAGGCCTGGGGAGGAGTTGATGCTGTGGACCTCTGACCTCTGAAGGCAGCCTACATGGATGTCCATGTTTCAGGTGTTCCTCGTGGAGGTCAGAGAACAACTTGAGAGACTTGATTATTTCCTTCTACCATGTGCGTTTTTGGAATCAAACTCAGGCTATCAGGCTACGTCAAGTGCCTTTATCTGTGGAGTCATTTTGTCAGTCCTCAAATCCTTGCTTCTTGGAGACAAGGCTTTCTACTGATTTGACCAGAATCACCTGTATTCTAGGGAATAATATGTTTTACCAAAATCTGCCAATTTAAAATTTCCATCTTATTTAATAATTTTTAAATTATGTATTTATTATTTTTATTTTACTTTCATGTGTATGGGTGTTTTCCTTGCATGTATGCCTATGGACCATTTGAAAGCTTGGTTGTAGTGGAGGCCAGAAGGGCATTGGATCACCTGAAACTGGAGTTACAGATGGTTGTGAACCAGGACTCACAATAGCCTCATATTCCCTTAGCTAAGGAGACAACTTTAAGGATGGAATAACAATAGTTTTTATCTCTTTCTTTTTTTTTCCATTTTTTTATTAGATATTTTCTTCATTTACATTTCAAATGCTATACCGAAAGTCCCCTATACCCCCCTACCCCCCGCTCCCCTACCCACCCACTCCCACTTCTTGGCGCTGTGTTTCCCTTGTACTGGGGCATATAAAGTTTGCAAGACCAAGGGGCCTCTCTTCCCAATACAGGAGAACACTGCTAAACAGGTAGAAACCCTTAAAGAGGAAACACAAAAATCCCTCAAGGAATTGCAGAACACTGCTTAACAGGTAGAAGTCCTTAAAGAACTACAGGCAAACACTGCTAAACAGGTAGAAGCACTTAAAGAAGAAACACAAAAATCCCTTAGAGAATTACAGGAAACAAAATTGTTAAGGTTTGAATGTGTAGTGTCCCTCATGTGCTGGTGTGTTTATACACTTTCTGTCCAGCAGGTGGTGCTGTTTTGGAGGCTTGTGGAGCCTTTTGGATGTGGAGCCTAGCTCGAGGTAGGAGGTAGCTAGGGGTAGGCATTTGAAGGCAATATTATTCTGATTTCTTTGCCTTCTGATCTGCTTACTCTTGTCTACTCCTTCCACCTTGGGCAGAGGTAGACCTGTGGCTTTGCCTTCTCTGCTAGGCTGGACGCCACTGCTTCTAGAAACCACAAACCAAAATAAATCTTTCCTCACTCAGTTGCATCTGTCAGGCACTTTATTAATTTATAAAAGCAATGGAAAAAGCAACTGGTGCAGTGTAACCAAGTGCCAGAGAACATCAGCTTCACCAGGCATCTGGCTGGGACCACCAGGACTGAAGCTTTGTCTCACCCTTACAGCCTGGATGCTAAGGACTCATCATAAACCGGGAGCTGTAGAGGGCTGTCTCTGATCCTACATGGGAAAGCTACCTTGAAAATTCAGCCAAGTCACAGGGAATGAAAACACAGCTGAGCGCTGGAGAGTCAGAGTCAGTTTCTTGCAGACACTGGATGGACATTATTTGGAAATTTCGATCCAGCCAGTGTGATTCATGTTTTGTTAAACCGTATAAACAAATACATTCACTTCCCTGCTTGCACTACTTTGAGTTTCTGTCACTGGCACCTGAAATAATTCTGATTAATACACAATGTGCTGGGCACTGTTGTCGGTGGTTCCTAGAGGCAGCCACTTTTAATGATGTTTACTTGATTCTATTGATATTTTTCTCCATGTATCTGAGCAACATGCCTTTGATGCTGTTTTGTGATTGATTTTAGTCAGCAGGCACTGACTTCCTGTCACAGTGAGTGAGGATCCCACCGCCCATCCCATACCACACCCCCACCCCTGCTCTTTACAATTACATTACAGTCCATGGCTAACTCAGGAGGTATAGTTGGCATTATGATGAGGTTATAAGCCTGACCTGATTTATAGGTGAAGCAAATGCTCCTCTCAGATTAGGTTTCTTTTTGTTGTATAATTTTGATTTTTCTCATTATGAGTAGTGAGCTAGTTTTTTGTCTTTTAGTGTTCTGTACATGAATTGTTATACATGTCTTTTTCCCCCTAAATGGATCAGTGTATCTGTCAACCTTCAAAGAAAGAATGCTGCATATTTTACAAACCTTGTCACTCTTTGCCACCCCTATGCCTTCTTCATATAGCCACTGTTTTCTGAGTTGCTGTGGGCTATCTGCTCTAGAAACCAGGTGCACTGCTGCTGTCTGGGGATTTTTTTTCCACCAATGGTTTGAGAAGGAAAATACATTGTATAATAATGTGTACATTTTGAATTCAAAAGCTGTTTTTTTTTTTTTTTTTTTTTTTTTTTTTTTTTTTTTTTTTTTTTTTTTTTTTGGTTTTTCTCCCTTAAATTACTAAGCTATATATTCTAGAGGCTTCTTTAAAAGTTATTTATTGGAAATAATTTTTAGCCTGTGCATAGTTTTATATGTTATTTTCATATGTTATTTAAGTATGTCCAGTTGTGTGTGTGTGTGTGTGTGTGTGTGTGTGTGTGTGTGTGTTTTGGGGGGGTGGAATTACCGACAGAAAATATTTTTCTGGGGCTGGGATATAAGTATATTGATAGAACACTTGCTTAGCATATGTAAAACTCTGAGTTTGACCCCTAGCACTGCAAAACCAACCAATCAACCAGCTAGCCAGCCAACCAACCAACTAACTAAGCAACCACGCAACCAACCACGCAACCCACCCATCCAGACTCCCAAACAACCCTGGGAAAGTTGTGCTAGCATTCCATTGTGCACACCTGTACCCAGTGGCTGCAGAAAGGGAAGGGCTCAGGCTTATCTGATGAACGTGATCATGTTCTTCTTTTCACAGCTGCTCTTCCCTAACTCCAAGATTATGTTATTTGAAGGTTTTAATAAACCTCACTGGGCTTTTGATAGGCATTTTGAATGTTGAGACTCAACTGAACCAACCTTCTTTTAATATTATTTCCAGCACAACTTGCACTTGCCTAGTTCTCTGTTCCATTGGAGAACACCAGTAGTCAGGTTCTTGTCTCCCTGTTTAGCTCTCCAATTTTCTCTTCTTTCTTCTGTTTTCTATTAGCTAGGAGAGTTCCCTGCCATCTACACTCTATCATAATGATGATTGCAATTTTTCTGAATGTTATTCAACTGTTATTTACATTTCTACTAAAAATTCTGAGGGGAAGGTGCTATGGGTTTCAAATAACTACCCCTGAGTGTTGAAGTCTTTCCTTTCATATACATATTACATAAAGTTGCTGTGGTGGTTTGAATAAAAATGGCCCCCATAGGCCCATAGGGAATGACATATTAGGAGGTGTAGCTTACCTGGAGTAGGTGTGGCTTTGTTGGAGGAGTGTCACTAGGGGGTGAGCTTTGAGCTCTCAGAAACTCAAGCCTGGCCAGCTTGTCACAGCCACTTCCTGCTGCCTTTGGATCCAAATGTAGAGCTCTCAGCTACCTCTCCAGCACCATGTTTGCCTTCATGCTGCCATGCTTCCCACCATGATGATAAAGGACTGAACCTCTGAAACTGTAAGCCAGCCTCAGTGAAATGTTTTCCTTTATAAGAGTTTCCATGGTCATGGTGTCTCTGTATCGTTATTTTGGGTTTAATTGTGTCAACAGATAAAATATATAAGTCTACTCCGGGATCAGACTCTCGACTAACCTACTGACTCCTCTCTGTGTCAGGTGAGATGACGAATCGTCAGAGAGACTGAAGAAAAAGTCCTCTGACGGGGGATCACATTCGTGTGATTAACGAAAAGACTCCAGAAATCAAAGGGTTCCCCAGGTTTCCTCCAAGGGAGGTGAAGGTAGCTGAGGAAGCATGCCCTTGGGATGGAAGGAATGCTGATAGTCTCCTTTATCTTGTGCTTCTCACGTGCAGCTTGGTTTGTACTTGAACTCAGTCTTCGGGCAAGCCTGTACTGCATGTTTGGAGCCCACAGATGCTGACTTATGTCAGTTGCCAGTCCTTTCTCCTTTTGTGCTGCCACCCAACTTGTGACTGGTCCGATATGCCCTACAGTAGCAGGTGGCTCATCTCCTTCTACATTTCTTCAAAAATTCTATTGGAATAACTCTGAATAATAGTGATAATAATATTATTCTGTTTAAAAATATAGTAAAGAAGGCTGAAGAGATAGCTCAGTAGTTACAACATTGGCTACATTTCCAGAGGACGAGGGTCCAATCCCCAGCACCCACATACATGGCAGCTCACAACTATCTGTAACTCCAGTTCCAGGGAATCTGACACCTTCATACAGACATACATGCTGGCAAAACACCAATCAATGCTTGTAAAATAAAATTATTATTTTATTTTAATAAAATAATAAATTATTTTATATTAAATAAATTATTCAAAATATGTAGAAAAGAAATAGAAAATTTCCATTCAATATCTGCAGTGTGTGTGTAGTTGATGTCGATGTGCATGCATCTAAGGATGACATAGAATGTTTAGCCCTTCTGTCTTAGCCTCTCATGTGCTAAGGTCGTACATGATTGATGCCATTTCTGTAACCTCAGCTTGATGTCATTTTTGTAACCAAGCTGCCCCTGTAAATATTACATACAGGAATCTTTATACTCTACCTAAGTGGAAACCAGAAGTCAGAGATGGTGCATCTTGGGAGTAGCCTATGTATCTGCTCAGCAGATTTATGCTCAAAAAGAGGCTTTGTTCTGACATCAAAAGATCAATAATGTATATGTACACGTTTTAGGTTAAGACGTTGGAAGAATGCATATATCTTTTCCCAGACTCTTCTGTCTCACCATCCAACTGCTGTCCTGAATTACAATAGTCACAAGGTTTGTACTTTTATCCTAAGCTTGTCTTTAATACTGCCTGATCGGAGTAGGTGTACTACACCATTTCTTCACTCAGCTTTCCATGCTTGCACCAGCTTCTGGCTTACAGAGCAGGTCCTCTATATTTGTCTAATGAATGAATGACATTTATAATTTAACAACTATTTGTTATGGTAGGTTTATTGATCCCATTTAATCAATAAGGGAATTGAAGCTCATAGACATTTGGGAATTGTTAAGTCTGTAATGACTGAGTAGGTATGGAAAATGGAAGGTAGAGTGGACTTAAATTATAATAGTAGAATTTTGTTACTTTCTTGAGTGTGACTGGAAGAATAGACAATATCTTCTAGGAGATCATGCTGAAATATTTTGGAATGAAATATCATTAGTTTTGTACTTTCATTTAGACATTTTTCTAAACAGGTTACTGCAATAGTCAGTGGATAAAGGTGATTGCCACCAAACCTGAGAACCCAAGTTTGATTCCTAGGGTCCTCGTGGTGGGAGGAGAGAGCCAAGTCTCATACATTGACCTCTAAGCTCTGCAACTATGCCATAGCATTTTTCTCCTTTCCTAGTAAATAAATGAGTATAACCTAAAATTAAAAATTTCTTTTGAACTCAGGCCCTCGTGTATAGTAGGCAAGGGATCTACCCTTGAGTTACACCTTTAGCCTCAGTTTTGTGTGCATATAGGTGCATATACAGAAATAAATCAGTTAACGGCAATAACGTAATAAATAATGATTCTAGGAAGAAAGACTATGAAGTTCATTGTTCCTTCAAAGTTTCTGAATTTTGAAGAAAAAAAATTACCACATACTGAAAAACAAAAAGAAGAAAGAGAATAAGATATCAGGTTGAAGTTTGCCCAACTCTAAAATATCATAAAGTAAATTAAAGTCCAGAAATGGTCAGAAAGTCTGTGTTTGACAAGAGGAGCTTACCATAAGAAGCTGATGCTCTGCTCCGCAAGATGGAGGCAGACAGCGAGCCAGAGTCCAAAGTGTTTGAGATCACAGACTTCACCACAGCCTCGGAGTGGGAAAGGTTTATTTCAAAAGTTGAAGACATTTTGGATGACTGGAAACTGATTGGACACTCTCTGGGAAAAACACCGGAAAAGGCTTCCAGTTTCCGTCTGTACCCGGAGCTGATCCTGTGCCACAGTGCTCCTTACCCAAATAGAGCAGGTCTCCCAGGAGTGCTGACAAGACTGTGAGAACAGGCAAGACCACCACTTCTGCCCAGAAGATCCTGCCTGGGGCCCTCAAGTCACAGGAACCGAGGAGCAGCCAGTGACAGGATCCTTCCAGTTTCTGTTTGCACCCTGGAGCTGACCCTGTGCCATAGCTGTTTATAACCAAATTCCTCCTGGACAGAACTGGTCTCCCAGGGCTTCTGACATACAGGCTTGCAGGAGGGACAAGGCACAGTTAGAGACAGCAAGACAAGATAACACTACAGATAACCAGATGACAAGAGGCAAGGGCAAGAACATAAGCAATGGAAACCAAGGCTACTTGGCATCATCAGAACCCAGATCTCTCAACATGGTGAGCCCTGGATACTCCAACTCACCAGAAAAGCAAGACTGATTTAAAATCAAATATCCTGATGATGATAGAAGACTTTAAGAAGGACATAAATAACTCCCTTAAAGAAATACAGGAGAACACAGGTAAATAGCTTGAAGCCCTTAAAGAGGAAATACAAAAATTTCTTAAAGAATTACAGGAAAGCTGGGAGTGGTGGCGCACGTCTTTAATTCCAGCACTAGGGAGGCAGAGGCAGGCAGATTTCTGAGTTCGATCCTGGTCTACAATGTGAGTTCCAGGACAGCCAGGGCTATACAGAGAAACCCTGTCTCGAAAAACCAAAAAAAAAAAAAAAAAAAAAAAANCATAGCAATAAAACCCAAATTAACACAGTTGTCTATTTTATATATTCAGATGAGGCCCTAGTCTGAGAGCTGATTGGATGACTGAGGAGAGACACAGTCCACTCTACTGCTTAGCAGTCTCTCTGACTTCTTTTTCAGGAGACTGCCCCCTAGTGTAAGCACACTAATTGCTTTTCTGAGGTCTTTAGTTTCCCAAGGGAAGGTTTCCTCCAAGGGAGGTGAAGGTAGCTGAGGAAGCATGCCCTTGGGATGGAAGGAATGCTGATAGTCTCCTTTATCTTGTGCTTCTCACGTGCAGCTTGGTTTGTACTTGAACTCAGTCTTCGGGCAAGCCTGTACTGCATGTTTGGAGCCCACAGATGCTGACTTATGTCAGTTGCCAGTCCTTTCTCCTTTTGTGCTGCCACCCAACTTGTGACTGGTCCGATATGCCCTACAGTAGTAGGTGGCTCATCTCCTTCTACATTTCTTCAAAAATTCTATTGGAATAACTCTGAATAATAGTGATAATAATATTATTCTGTTTAAAAATATAGTAAAGAAGGCTGAAGAGATAGCTCAGTAGTTACAACATTGGCTACATTTCCAGAGGACGAGGGTCCAATCCCCAGCACCCACATACATGGCAGCTCACAACTATCTGTAACTCCAGTTCCAGGGAATCTGACACCTTCATACAGACATACATGCTGGCAAAACACCAATCAATGCTTGTAAAATAAAATTATTATTTTATTTTAATAAAATAATAAATTATTTTATATTAAATAAATTATTCAAAATATGTAGAAAAGAAATAGAAAATTTCCATTCAATATCTGCAGTGTGTGTGTAGTTGATGTCGATGTGCATGTATCTAAGGATGACATAGAATGTTTAGCCCTTCTGTCTTAGCCTCTCATGTGCTGAGGTCGTACATGATTGATGCCATTTCTGTAACCTCAGCTTGATGTCATTTTTGTAACCAAGCTGCCCCTGTAAATATTACATACAGGAATCTTTATACTCTACCTAAGTGGAAACCAGAAGTCTGAGATGGTGCATCTTGGGAGTAGCCTATGTATCTGCTCAGCAGATTTATGCTCAAAAAGAGGCTTTGTTCTGACATCAAAAGATCAATAATGTATATGTACACGTTTTAGGTTAAGACGTTGGAGGAATGCATATATCTTTTCCCAGACTCTTCTGTCTCACCATCCAACTGCTGTCCTGAATTACAATAGTCACAAGGTTTGTACTTTTATCCTAAGCTTGTCTTTAATACTGCCTGATCGGAGTAGGTGTACTACACCATTTCTTCACTCAGCTCTCCATGCCTGCACCAGCTTCTGGCTTACAGAGCAGGTCCTCTATATTTGTCTAATGAATGAATGACATTTATAATTTAACAACTATTTGTTATGGTAGGTTTATTGATCCCATTTAATCAATAAGGGAATTGAAGCTCATAGACATTAGGGAATTGTTAAGTCTGTAATGACTGAGTAGGTATGGAAAATGGAAGGTAGAGTGGACTTAAATTATAATAGTAGAATTTTGCTACTTTCTTGAGTGTGACTGGAAGAATAGACAATATCAAGAATAGACAATATCTTCTAGGAGATCATGCTTAAATATTTTGGAATGAAATATCATTAGTTTTGTACTTTCATTTAGACATTTTTCTAAACAGGTTACTGCAATAGTCAGTGGATAAAGGTGATTGCCACCAAACCTGAGAACCCAAGTTTGATTCCTAGGGTCCTCGTGGTGGAAGGAGAGAGCCAAGTCTCATACATTGACCTCTAAGCTCTGCAACTATGCCATAGCATTTTTCTCCTTTCCTAGTAAATAAATGAGTATAACCTAAAATTAAAATTTTCTTTTGAACTCAGGCCCTCGTGTATAGTAGGCAAGGGATCTACCCTTGAGTTACACCTTTAGCCCCAGTTTTGTGTGCATATAGGTGCATATACAGAAATAAATCAGTTAACGGCAATAACGTAATAAATAATGATTCTAGGAAGAAAGCCTATGAAGTTCATTGTTCCTTCAAAGTTTCTGAATTTTGAAGAAAAAAAATTACCACATACTAAAAAACAAAAAGAAGAAAGAGAATAAGATATCAGGTTGAAGTTTGCCCAACTCTAAAATATCATAAAGTAAATTAAAGTCCAGAAATGGTCAGAAAGTCTGTGTTTGACAAGAAGTTACCATAAGAAGCTGATGCTCTGCTCCGCAAGATGGCGGCAGACAGCGAGCCAGAGTCCAAAGTGTTTGAGATCACAGACTTCACCACAGCCTCGGAGTGGGAAAGGTTTATTTCAAAAGTTGAAGACATTTTGGATGACTGGAAACTGATTGGACACTCTCTGGGAAAAACACCGGAAAAGGCTTCCGGTTTCCGTCTGTACCCGGAGCAGATCCTGTGCCACAGTGCTCCTTACCCAAATAGAGCAGGTCTCCCAGGAGTGCTGACAAGACTGTGAGAACAGGCAAGACCACCACTTCTGCCCAGAAGATCCTGCCTGGGGCCCTCAAGTCACAGGAACTGAGGAGCAGCCTGTGACAGGATCCTGCCAGTTTCTGTTTGCACCCTGGAGGTGACCCTGTGCCATAGCTGTTTATAACCAAATTCCTCCTGGACAGAACTGGTCTCCCAGGGCTTCTGACATACAGGCTTGCAGGAGGGATAAGGCACAGTTAGAGACAGCAAGACAAGATAACATTACAGATAACCAGATGACAAGAGGCAAGGGCAAGAACATAAGCAATGGAAACCAAGGCTACTTGGCATCATCAGAACCCAGATCTCTCAACATGGTGAGCCCTGGATACTCCAACTCACCAGAAAAGCAAGACTGATTTAAAATCAAGTATCATGATGATGATAGAAGACTTTAAGAAGGACATAAATAACTCCTTTAAAGAAATACAGGAGAACACAGGTAAACAGCTTGAAGCCCTTAAAGAGGAAATACAAAAATTTCTTAAAGAATTACAGGAAAGCTGGGAGTGGCGGCGCACGTCTTTAATTCCAGCACTAGGGAGGCAGAGGCAGGCAGATTTCTGAGTTCGATCCTGGTCTACAAAGTGAGTTCTAGGACAGCCAGGGCTATACAGAGAAACCCTGTCTCGAAAAACCAAAAAAAAAAAAAAGAATTACAGGAAAACACAACCAAACAGGTGAAGGAATTGATCTAAACCATTCAGGATCTAAAAATGGAAATAGAAACAATAAATCACAAAGGGAGACAACCCTGGAGATAGAAAACCTAGGAAATAGATCAGGAGTCATAGATGCAAGCATACAGAATACAAGAGATAGAAGAATACAAGAGATAGAAGAGAGAATCTCAGGTACAGAAGATACCATACAAAACACTGATACAACAAATGCAAAATGCAAAAAGCTCTTAACCCAAAACATCCAGGAAATCCAGGACACAATGAGAAGACTAAACCTAAGGATAATAGGTATAGAAGAGAGTGGAGATTCCTTACTTAAAGGACCAGTAAATATCTTCAACACAATTATAGAAGAAAACTTCCTTAACCTAAAGAAAGAAATGCCCATAAAAATATAAGAGGCCTACAGAAATCCAAATAGAGTGGACTAGAAAAGAAATTCCTCCCATCACACAATAATCAAAACACCAAATGTACAAAACAAAGAAAGAATATTAAAAGCAATAAGTGAAAAAGGTCAAATAAAATATAAAGGCAGACCTATCAGAATTAAATCAAACTTCTCACCAGAGACTATAAAAGCTAGAAGATCCTGGGCAGGTGTTATACAGACCCTAAGAAAACACAAATGCCAGACCAGGCTACTATACCCAGCAAAACTCTCAATTACCATGGATAGAGAAACCAAGATATTCTAGGACAAAAACAAATTTATACAATATCTTTCCACAAATCCAGCCCTACAAAGGATAATAGATGGAAAATGCCAACACAAGGAAGGAAACTACACTTTAGAGAAAGCAAGAAAGTAATCTTTCAACAAATCCAAAAGAAGATAGCCACAGAAACATATAAATAACATCAAAAATAACAGGAAGCAACAATCACTATTCCTTAATATCTTTTAACATCAACGGACTCAATTCCCATATAAAAAGACAGAATAACAGACTGGATACATAAACAAGACCCAACATTTTGTTGCATACAGGAATTGCACCTCAGTAAAAAAAAGAGTAAAGGGCTAGAAAACAATTTTCTAAGCAAATGGTCCCAAGAAACAAGCTGGAGTAGCCATTTTAACATCAAATAAAATAAACTTTCAACCAAAAGTTATCAAAAAGGATAAGGAAGGACACTTCATACTCATCAAAGGAAAAATTTACCAAGAAGAACTCTCAATTCTGAACATCTATGCTCAAAATGCAAGGGCATCCACATTCATAAAAGAAACTCTACTAAGATCAAAAGTACACATTGCAAATCACACAATAATAGTGGGAGATTTCAAACCCCGCCCCCCCAATCAAAGAACTGATCATGGAAACACAAACTAAACAGAGACACATTGAAATTAACAGAAGTTATGGACCAAATGGATTTAGCAAATATCTATAGAAAATTTCATCCTAAAACAAAAGAGCACCTCATGGCACCTCCTCCAAAATTGACCATATAATTGGTCACAAAACAGGCCTCAACAGATCCAAGAAGATTGAAATAATCACATGAATCCTATCAGATCATAACGGACTCAGGCTGGTCTTCAATAGCAACAAAAACAATAGAAAGCCCACATATATGTGAAAACTGAACAATTCTCTACTTAATGATAACTTGGTCAAGGAAAAAATAAAGAAAGACTTTCTAGAATTAAATGAAAATGAAAGCACAAAATACCCAAACTTATGGGACACTGTAAAAGCAGTGCTAAGAGGAAAACTCATAGCATTGAGTGCCTCCAAAAAGAAACTGGAGAGA
>CACVCL010032726.1:0-13652 GCA_902729485.2 Mus minutoides | reverse complement strand
TAGCAGAAGATGGCCTAGTCGGCCATCATTGGGACAAGAGGCCCCTTGGTACTGCAATCTTTATATGCCCCAATACAGGGGAACGCCAGGGCCAAGAAGTAGGAGTGGGTGGGCAGGGGAGCAGGGAGGGGGGAGGGGAGAGGGGATTTTCGGGATAGCAGTTGAAATGTAAATTAAGAAAATATCTAATAAAAATGCTAATAAATAAATAAATAAATAAATAAATAGAATAGAATAGTAATAATCAAGACAGACAGAGAGGAAGAGACAGTACATCTCACTTATAATGGGACATAAAGAAGTTCCTAATATAAGAGTATACTGTCTAAAAAGTCAAAACAAAGTCGAATTTATGTCTAGAATCAAGTAGAGATTACCATTTTCTCTGATGAAACAGAAGTGACTGTTTTCCTTTTGTAACCAAATCTAGTCAGAAAACAAATCATTTCACAATTACCCAGACCACAGAGACACGAATGTGGGAACATATGACCTGGAAGTTGCATCACTCCTGCCGTTGAGCAGAGTACATCTCATGTGATTCTGTCTGTCCTTTAGGTTAGGTCTGTAAGTGCGCACAAAACAAGGTCATGACTTCCTTCTAATGCTCTTTGGCAACCAGAAAAATAAAATAAGCCTCCATTGAGACTTAGGATGACTAAATCACATTATAAGAATTCTGTTGGTGGTGAAGAGCTTATAAAATTCTACCATATCAGTCTTCAGTGAGATTTCCTGGGGTCATGAATGAATGTTCTAAGCATAAAGGCTGCTTTACATATGGGACAAGAACCTGGTTTGTTTTAGGTTATTCTACATAATCAAGTTGAACGAGGCTAGTTCTTATAGGTAAATTGTCTTTTAAGGAAAAAGGAACTTTCTGAAGATCCTTTTAGCTTTGGTCCTGAAAATTGAAAGTACTTCTAAAATTCTAGACTCTTTTGTTCTGCCTTAAGTATTATACTAAGTAAAATGATTCTTCTTGAATTACTAAGGATTTTCTTAGATACTTTATGAAAATTAGAGAATCGTTAATACTAAAAATTCTGAAAAAGATATACTTATCATTAAAGTTTCCCGTAAAGGGCTGACAGTAAACATTTTAGGGCATATAGTCTTTCTTACAACTATCAAATCTATAGTAGCATGAACATTGCAATTTATAAGCAAACATCTAGCTTGTATTCACAAAACTGTTCCCAAAGTGTGTGGTTCAGCTGTTTGCTAAATCAGGGATTAGGATAAGGTAGAAGGGCTATGAAGAAAAGGTAGAGGGTGCTGTAGGAGAATGAGTGTAACAAATAGGAGAGAGACCAAAGTCTCTTCCAACCTAGACCAAAGTCTCTTCCTCACATGGTGTTCACTGAGGCAACCTGATATCATGATACCTTATTTAACTAGATTACTTAGATTCTTAGAAGTGAGAGATGTGTTCTTCTAAATAACCAAGCTAGGCAGAACCTTCTATTACTTTCTTCTTTGGCAGTTGAAAGTATTTCTAGAACTCCACAATCTTCTGCCATGTCTTAGGTACAACAGATAACAGAATTCTTCTTTGATGACTAAAGTTTTCTCAGTGCCTCCAATCATCTCTCTCCAGATCCTGTGGCTAAAGCTGTAGAAGGGGCAAGGCATTTCTTGGAAAAGAGTTGCATAACTTCTAGAAATGGGTGTGTCCTTTTAACTTCCCTCTTTCTAATGAAGGTAAAACCAAAAACTGCCAATAAGCCAGGAGATTCCTGTCAAGGGAGGGTTATTAAAACCTGAGTCTACTACATATCAATATGCCAACTCTATCAGGTAGAACACAAACAAGTACTTTATTTTTAAAACTCCCCTTGCTTTCTTAAAAAAAAACCACCATAACCAACTGTAAATCTACTCTCAGCCCCCAGAGTCCAAGTAACTCCAGGTAGAAGATTTAATCTGACTTCTTAATACAATTATATCCTAATTTATTTCAGTGTGAAGTACATTAGGCCAGACTTCTGTCCCATTATACCCAGTATAAGCATGGAGAGAGCACATTTCCCAGAGGAGGAAGAGCTCTGTAGCTATGTTTCTTCTAGGAATCTTTGAACTGCTCTGGACTCCAAGGACTTCAAAATCTGAGGAAATCAAAGTAAGTATTACCTGAGCTCCTGCAACATGCCATGACAGACATGTCTCTTATCACATTTAATTCTTAAACCAGTGAGTGAAGGTAACTTCAACCCCCTTTACAGATGAAAAAAAAAAAAAAAAGCTCAGAGAGTATACAGCCAGCAAGTATCATAGCCTCAGGTCTTCTTGTCCCAAAGTTCTAGTAAGAGCCTAAGAAAGAGCCTGATGAAGTAGAGTTGAGCTGCTTCCTAAACTTTGAGAAACACTGGCCAGAGAGTTTACAGAAAATATTCAGGTTTGTAGTTAACTGATGGCAGAAGACAATAGCAGCACTAGAATTCAGGCTTTAGTTCTTAGCACAAAGTTTAATGACATGAAATGTGAAACCTCCCAGAGAAGGCAGTATAGTTACTGAGTCCTGCCTTATTTACTAGGAAGATTCTTTCAGCTCTAGATGAACACAGAACAGCCTTATCTAATCACAAGACTGTTACATTGAGGTCAGGGCTCTTTTTATCTCAGCATTTAGCACAGTACTTAGAACTCATAGTGTACTAGATAACTCTTTAGTGATAGCCTTACTAAAGGAACAAAAGGAGAGAATATCTGTTTGCTTTTCTGTTGGTAAAAACAGGAAAAGTGAATAAAGCCAATGTTCTCAGACAGATGAGGGTGAGGTAGTACTGCACAGACACCAGAAACACAATGGACATCCAGGAAAAGCTCACCTTCTATATTTAGCATACTAATTACAGGTTGTAGTGGGTAGAGCATAAAGCACGAGAAGAATCCAGTGAGCCACAGTGGCTGGCTCAGCAATGAATACATAACCAAACCTGATCAGAGGTATCAAGATCCAACTCTAACACTATTTATATGTTAACTGAAGCTCTGTCAGTGCACAGAGGGTTCTGATGACTTGGGCCTGGAATTCAAGGATTGCTGTTTGGAACCTAGGAATATTCAATCCAGGGAGAGCAAAGCTCAAAGATAAATCTTGTGCCAGCTGTGGTGAAGATCCAGGAAAGAGGATAATCTGACATTCAGTTAGACTAAGCTACATAGGGGATAGAGGTGGAGATGGGGCAGGCCAGTAGGCAGAAGGAGTGAGGGAGCAGGGAGGAAGAGGGAGGGGGAAAGGGGTATAGAATCAGATATGAGGGGGGAAACAGGAGAGAGGCTTAGAGGGTCAGGAGAATGAATAGAAATAAGCAGCTTCTGGGTGTGGGGAAAACCTCTAGAAAAGTCCAAGAGACCTGGCATGTGAAAGGCTCCAGGACTCAATGACAGTTACCTTAGCCAAAATTGCCCAACAGTGGAGAGGTAGAATCTGAAGAGACCACTCCAGTGGAGAAACAGAGCCCCCAGTGGAGGGTTGGGGGTGACCAACCCACCTTCAAAATTTTTGACCCAGAATTATTTCTGTCTAAAAGAAAGACAGGGACAAAAATGGGGAAGAGACTGCAGGAAAGGCAGTCCAGTCACCAGCCCAACTTGGAATCCATCCCATGGGCGGGCACCAAACACTGATACTGATGCTATGTTGTGCTTAAAGACAGGAGCCTGCCATGGCTGTCTTCTGAGAGGCTCTACTAGCAGCTGACTGAGACAGATGCAGATACTTAAAGCTAACCATTGGACTGAGGTTGGGGACCCCTAAGGAAGAGTTAGGGGAAGGATTGAAGGAACTGAAGGGGATGGCAACTCCATAGGAAGACCAACAGGGTCAACTACCAGACCCCTGGGGGCTCCCAGATACTAAGTCACCAACCAAAGAGCATAAACTGGTTGGTGCAAGGTCCCTGGCACATATGTGGCCTCAGTGGGACAGGATGTTCCTAATCCTGTAGGGACTTGATGCTCCAGGGAAGGGGGATGATGAGGAAGGAGAGCACCCTCTCAGAAGCAAAGAGGAGGAAGGAGAACATCCTCTCAGAGGCAAAGGGGAGGGGGAATGGGGTGAAGAACTCTGGGAGGGGGAACAGAGAGGGGGCAACATTTGGAAAGTAAATAAATAAAATAATTAATTAAAAATTAAATAAAAAGAAGATGGGGTATTATGGAGACAAAAGAGAACTTTGTCTTATCAATATGTAAAATAATAGCAATAACATAGCAATAAATGTATTAGAATAAAATGACAACGGAGAAAAAAAGAAAACAGAAGTCAGTCCTGATGAAATGTGAGTCCTAAATCAAGTTTACTCTTGAGCTAAGTCTCCACCTTGGCTTAGGGAAACTGGTACAAGAAATGAAAAAGAAGATTTTTATAGGTGAGAAGATACTAATACAAAAATTTGGTAGCTATATTCTCATTTAAACTTTTTCTCATTAGTATCTTCTCACCTATAAAAATCTTCTTTTTCATTTCTTCTACCAGTTTGTCACATCTATTAAAACCAATTAGTGCCAGGCTCTTTAAGATCTTATGGCCTTCAGAAAGGACAGGCAGGTGCAATATGTGATGTAACTCATTATATACAAGTTGGTGCTGAATCAGTGACATGAACAAAATTTGTGGGTTCTCAGAGTCCTATTTTGCATGGAATGATTTAGGGAAACTTACAGCAGAGATGATATTTGGGGTGGACTTTAAAGGACAGAACATTTCACCACTTGAAGAAAAGAAAAGTTACAGGGAGAAATTTTCATGCAAAGATAATGAATCAAACTGACTCTTGATACTCTAGGAAGTTATGGGTAGTAAAGTCAGTGAAACAAACTACTGGCTACTGAATTATTCTTCTAGGGGGAATATATGATTATGCTTCTATTAGCCTGTAGATAAATTTTTTGTTGTTGTTCTTTTTGGGTCAGGGTTTCATTAAGAAGCCTTGGTTGTCCTGGGGCACCCTGTATGGAAGAGGCTGGCCTGGCACTCAGAGATTGGCCTGCCACTGTCTCTTAAATTCTAGACTTAAAGCATGTATCACCATACCCCGTTCTAGTTACCTTCTTTAAAAAAATTTTTTTTTACTATTATTTTTTAATTATTTTTTTTAACATTCCAGATTTTATCCCTGCCCCGTCCACCCTTCCACTGACTGTTCCACATACAACACCTCGTCCCCATCCCCCTGTCTCGATGAGGGTTGTCCTCCCCTTTACCCCCCCCCCAACCCCACCTGACCTCTAAACTCTCTAGGGCCTCCAGTCTCTTGAGTGTTAGGTGCATCATCTCTGATTGAACAGAGACCTGCCAAGGCCTCTGCTGTATATGTGTTGGGAGCTTCATAACAGCTTGTGTATGCTGCCTGTTTGTGGTCCAGTGTTTAAGAGATCTCAGGGGTCCAGATTAATTGAGACTGCTGGTCCTCACAGGGTCACTCTCCTCCTCAGCTTCTTTCAGCCTTTCCCTAATTCAACAGGGGTCAGCAGCTTCTCTCCAATGGTTGGGTGCAAATATCTGCATCTGACTCTTTTAGCTACTTGTTGGGTCTTTCAGAGGGCAGTCATGATAGATCCCTTTTTGTGAGTGCTCCATAGCCTCAGTAATAGTGTCAGGCCTGGGACCTCCTCTCAAGCTGAATTCCACTTTGAGCCTGTTGCTGGATCTTCTTTTCCTCAGGCTCCTCTCCATTTCTATCCCTGTAGTTCTTCTAGACAGGAACAATTATGGGTGAGAGTTTTGACTGTGGGATGGCAACCCCATCCCTCATTTGATGCCCTGTCTTCCTGCTGGAGGTGGGCTCTATAAATTATCTCTCCCTACTGTCAGGCATTTCTTCTAAAGTCCCCTCTCTTTGAGTCCTGAGAGTCTCTCACCTCCCAGGTCTCTGGTGCATTCTGGAGGGTCCCCCCAACCACTATCTCCCGAAGTTGCCTGTTTCCATTCTTTCTGCTCATACTCAGGGCTTCAGTCTTTTCTCTCACCCAATACCATATCAGGTTCCACTCCTCCACCACCATCCACTTTCCATCCTAGGTCCCTCCCTCCCCACTTGTGATTGCTTTCTTCTCTCTCCCAAGTGGAATTGAAGATCAAAACGTCAGGTGACAACACATGTTGTCAAGGATGTGGAGAAAGAGGAACACTCCTCCATCGCTGGTGGAATTGCAAACTGGTACAACCACTCTGGAAATCAGTCTGGAGGTCCCTCAGAAAATTAGAAATAGATATACCTGAAGACCCAGCAATACCACTCTTGGGAATATACTTAAAAGATGCCCCACCATGCCACAGGGCACATGTTCCACTAAGTTCATAGCAGCCGTATTTGTGATAGCCAGAAGCTGGAAACAACCCAGATGTCCCACAACAGGAGAATGGATACAGAGAGGAGGTCCCAAGGCCTGACACTATTACTAAGGCTATGGAATACTACTCAGCTATTAAGAATGAGGACACCCTGAGTTTTGCAGGTAAATGGATGGAACGAGAAAATATCATCCTGAGTGAGGTAACTCAGACCAAAAAGACATGCATGGTATGTACTCACTACTACGTGGATAAATATAGAATACCCAAGATACAGTTCACAGAACTCTAGTTACCTTCTTTTAAAAAAAAAAAGCCCTTGTTTTCAATACTTCTGTTCATAGATACCTTACTTAATGTACATTGTTGGTTTTTTAGCACAAAACTCAGGGTCAACAGCACAAAGCTTATCTGACATATTTCTTTCCTCAGTAAAAAAACAAAAAACAAAATCCAGTCTTCTTTTGCTTAGACATACAAGATATAGCACATCAGCATTGGAAGCACTTAGTGGAAGCATGAGCAAAAACCATTAGTGAAAAAAAACCCACTATACTAAACAGACCATGAAAGAAACATGCATTTGAAGAGTGTTAAATAAGAAAGGAGGGTACTGTCTTGTTCTAAATCAGCAGAGAAAATACTTACCAGTTAGCTCCAATTTCCCACTGCTTTATAAATGTGCAGTAGTCTAGGGTTGACTGTGAAAGCAGTGTCTTAGTCCACTTCCACTGATATAATACAGTACTTGTGATTGGATAATTTACCAACAACATAAATTCATTGCCTAAAGTTCTGCAGACATGACAATCTAAGATCAAGGCATCTGTAGATTGGGTGTTGAGAGCCCTGTTCATAATAGATAGCACTTTCAAGGTAAAAGGGGCCAAATATGTTCTTTCAAGACTTTTTTATAGTGGTATAGATATCATTCATGACTGCTCTGCCTTCCTGACCTACTCAATATCTGTCTGAAGATCCATCTCTGGATACTAACATACTAAGGATTAGATTTCAATATATAAATTTTCAAGGGACACAAACAGTCAAGCACATGGTACAGATTGATTTGAAAGATTAAAAAACTTTAGTTAGTAGGCTAATTAGTAAATATCTAAAATATCTGAATACAAGAATGCATGTATATTTAAAATTCTGGTCTGCACAAAGCATAAAGCCACGTTTGGTGAAATTGATGGACAAAAGGAAATCACTGCAAATAAGGCTGGAAAAATAGTTTGAGGCAATTTTAAGAAGGGTCTTATATGCTGGTTTAGTTGTTCTCAGTGTCAAAAATTACTGTGCAGTAAAATATGAGATTTCTTCTACAAAATAATATATTTTTTAGTGTTCACTAATAACTAAGAAAAGCTACTATAAGTTGATTAACCCAATTATTTTATTAATCATGATAACCACATATTTTGTGGGGAAAATGAGTACATATTTATGGAAAACAGCCCATAAAATGCTTGGTATGATAGAATATATGTGTTTTATAGGAACCAGGACATACTAGTCCACTATATGGGAATTACTGTCCTGTATCCTGGGGAAAACCACAGACAGAAGGGAACAACATGTGCAAAGGCACTGACAAGAAAGCAAGCCTGGCTCATGGAGAAACCAACAGAAGGTTATGGTTGGAGTGCAAGGAAGCAATGGGAGAAGCTGCATGAGGAAAAGAAAAGGAAGGTGCAAAGGCTTTATATGTCATTTATGAAGTTTAAACCTTAATCTTAAATAGAACACAATCCCTCAATAGGATCATAATTAATACACTGATATGTATTAAAGATGTTGGCTTGAGAACAATGCAGTACAGTTGCTATTTATATTAAATGTCTTATGTTTATATGTACATAAACACATATGTATGTGTTTATAACACACACACACACACACATTCTGTAAAAATGCTTAGAAAAGCACTCCACACTATTACTAATAGTTTCTGTTGAGGGGATGGATACATAAGACAAAGGGTATGGGAGAAGTTTCACTTTTTAATACATATACTTAAAAATTCATACCATATTAAAGCCAGAATAATTTTCAATATTTTCCTAACTACAGTTGTGAAAGGTCACTCTAGCCTGTAGCAATTGAAGTAGGGACAGAATATATAAGTAAGCTTAGATAAACTACTACTGGGGAAATAATAGCAGTTTGGATAAGGACAGTGACAATATATATATATATAATATAGGATAGATTTCAGAGACTGTAATGCCTAATCATTGTAGTGAACTGAATAAAGGGGATATAGAAATATCATCCTAAGTGAGGTAACCCAGTCACAAAAGAACACACATGGTATGCACTCACTGATAAGTGGATATTAGCCCAAAAGCTCAGAATACCCATGATACAACTCATAGACCATATAAAGCTCAACAAGAATGAAGACCAAATTGTGGATGCTTCAGTCCTACTTAGAAGGGGGAACAAAACAATCCAGGGGGTAGAGAAAGGGAAGGATCTGGGAGGGAGAGAGAAGGAGAAGGAATAAGGGTGGGGCAGGATCAGGTGTGAGAGTAGACAGGGAGAAGTATGGAGGGTCAGGAAATTGAATGGAGGTATGTGGCAGTGGAGGATGGGGAACTGGGGGTAGCCACTAGAAATGCCATGGAAGCAAAAGGTTCCCAGGACCCAACAGGGATGACATTAGCTGAAATACTCAACAAAGGGGAGAGAGAACCTGTAGAGACCATATACAGTGGATAGGCATGGCCCCCTGGTTGAGGGATGGGGCTACCCACTCATCTTAAAATTTTTAACCCAGAATGGCTCCTGTCTAAATGAAATGCAGAGACAAAGAGTGGAGCAGAGACTGAAGGAAAGGCCATCCAGAAACTGTCCCACCTAGAGATCCATCCCATATGCAGCCACCAAATCCAGACAATATTGATGAGGCCAAGAAGTGCTTGCTGACAGGAGCCTGGTATAGCTGTCCCCTGATAGGCTCTGCCAGAGCCTGCCCAATACAGATGTGGATGCTTGCATCCAACTATCAGACTAAGCACAGGGAAGAGTTAGGGGGAAGGAATGAAGGAGCTGAAGGGGTTTGAAACTCCATAGGAAGAATAATAATATCAACCAAGTGGACCCCCCAGAGCTCCCAGGGTCTAAACCACAAATCAAATAGTACACATGGAGGGACCCATGGCTCCAGCTGTATGTGTAGCAGAGGATTGCTCTATCTGGCATCAATGGGAGGAGAAGTCTTTGGTCCTGTGGAGACTTGATGCTCCAGCATAGGGAAATGCTAGGGTAGTGAGGCAAGAGTGGGTGGGTGGGTGGAGAAACACTCTCATAGAGGTAGGGGGAGCGAAAATTCGATAGGGGATCTGCAGAAGGGAAACTGGGAAGGGTGACAACATTTGAAATGTAAATAAATAAAATAACCAATTAAAAAGGAGGAAAATATTGAAAACTCCAGTTTCCAGCTTGAACAACTTGGTGGGCTACATTATGAGTTTCAAATGGGAAGAGTATCATAGCTATCTTTCTGAGACAATGCTATTATGATGCAGTCTATCCATTTTTTGTCCCTACCACATCAAAGAGTCAAGGAATGTGACATGTGTGACGGAGAGCAGATCACATCTGAGAAAACAAAGAGCCTTCAATCAGTAATTACACTGAACTCTAGGAGACAGATTCCTGAAAGACCAGGTCAACCTTCCTGCAGAGTACTCAAAATCCATTAATGAAATTACCTGTCCCGTTGACAAAGCAACACTTGAGTTGCTGCCAGTCATTTGAGGTCATTCTGTTGAGAGACACAATTTTTATGTCCTCGAACAGTCTGATTAAAGTCATATTTTAAAAACTGAATTATGCAAAAGTCATGAAAAATCTGGGCAAAGTTAAAGACAGACAGATCATGTCCATAAATACAGCTAAAGAGTACCCTTGGGAAGAGACTTCCTGCATCAAAGCCCTGCCCCCAATCAGGATCCATATTTTAAGTACTATCTGATTATGTTCCAGCCTTTGCCATAATCCTTTCATAAGTGCACTGTCTTCAATAGTAGTATTATAAATTTGGTGCAAATCAGGATAAATAAGAGACCTATTCAAAATGCAACTAGGTATGCTAGATTCTTAGTCCCAGTAGAGATTCAGTCTGAGTAGTTCTGGAGTCCATGGATCCAAAACTCAAATGAAGTCTAACAACACTTTAGCTCTGTCTCCAGAATGTGAACCTGGGAAGAAAAACAGTTTTATGCTCTGGCTTTTGTTTGCTCATCTATGTAAAACCCATGCTTGGTCTGTTTATCTCCTGAAACTGTAATACTCCAGTTAAACATGATGGATGAATTATATAAGAGAAATGGACTCTTAAAATATCTAGATTACATATACATGAACATCACACAATCCAGTGCTTTCTGGATACCTTTATACTGCTACCCGGATTCAGTACACAATGGAATGTGCTGGTCATGAGCAGGTAAGACAAAATAGTTCAGCCTACATGGGAGTGTAGTGCCGACTGTGGTTCCCAAACAGCCCCCGCAGGTCCACCAACCGCACAGGGAAACTCACTGAGAAAGTGCCTGCTGCAGATTCAGATATTTTCTTTATTTGCATTCCAAATGTCTTTCCTAGTTTACCCTCTGAAAATTCCCTCCCCCTTACCCATCTTCTCCAACCCACCCACTCCCATTCCTGGTCCTGGCATTCCCCTATACTGGGGCATAGAGCCTTCACAGGACCAAGGGCCTCTCCTCCATTGATGACCGACTAGGCCATCCTCTGCTACTTATATAGCTAGAGCCAAAAGTTCCACCATGTGTTTTCTTTGATTGATGGTATAGTTACAAGGAGTTCTGGGGGTACTGGTTAGTTCATATTGATGTTCCTCCTATGGGGCTTCAGACCCCTTCAGCTCCCTGGGTATTTCTCTAGCTCCTTCATTGGGGACCTTGTGCTCTGTCCAATAGATGACTGTTAGTATCCACTTCTGTATTTGCCAGGCACTGGAAGAGCCTCACAGGAGACAGCTATATCAGGCTCCTGTCAGCAAGCTCTTGTTGCCATCTGCCTAGTGACTGAGTTTGGTGGTTGTTTATGGGCTAGATCCCCAAGTGGGGCAGTCTCTGGATGGTTGTTCCTTTAGGCTCTGCTCTGAACTTTGCCTCTGTAACTCCTTTCAAGGGTATTTTGTTCCCCTTTCTAAAAAGGATTCTGAGTTTCTGGGCTAATATCCACTTATCATTGAATGCATATCATGTGTGTTCTTTGTGATTGTGTTACCTCACTCAAGATGATATCCTCCAGATCCATCCATTTGTCTAAAAATTTCATAATTTCACTGTTTTTAATAGCTGCATAGTACTCCATTGTGTAAATGCGCCACATTTTCTGTATCCATTCCTCTGTTGAGAGACATCTAGGTTCTTTCCAGCTTCTGGCTATTATAAATAAGGCTGCGATGAACATAGTAAAGCATGTGTCCTTATTACATGTTGAAGCATTTTTTGGTATATGCCCAGGAGTGGTAATTATTTTGAGAATTATTTCTTTCTTACATTCTGGCTAGAATTCAAAGAAGTTATACATGCCTAGAGTTTTCTTTACGGAAGTTTTAAAACTGGCATTAAATTCTTTTAAAGAGTGCTATTTAGATTTTATAATAAGGCTATTCAGAGTTTTACTCTCTTGGTATTTTTAACATTTAAAAATATTCTAGAGAGTGCCCCCCCCCAACCTCCTACTTCCCGAGGTTGCCTGTTTCAAATCTTTCTGCTGGCCCTCAGGGCTTCAATACTGTTCCCCTCCCCCAATACCTGATCATGTTCCCCTCTTCCCTTCCCTGTCCCCTTTCGCAGCCAGGTTCCTCACTCCCTCAACTCCTTCCCCCCATGACTGCTTCCTTCTTCCTCCCAAGTGGGATTGAGGCCTCACTTTGGCCCTTCATTTTGTTCACCTTCCTCAGTTCTGTGGACTGAATCCTGGTATTATGTACTTTTTTGTCTAACATCCACGTATTAGTGAGTGAGTACATACCATGCTTGTCCTTTTGGGTCTGAGTTACCTCACTCAGGATTATAGTTTCAATTTCTATCCATTTGCTTGCAAAACTCATGATGTCCTTGTTCTTAATGGCTGAGTAGTACTCCATTGTGTAAATGAACCACATTTTCTGTATCCATTCTTCTGTTGTGGGACATCTGGGTTGTTTCCAGCTTCTGGCTACCACAAATAAGGCCACCATGAATATAGTGGCACACATGCCCCTATGGCATGGTGGGGAACCTTTTGAGTATATGCCTGAGGGTGGTATAGATGGGTCTTTAGGTAGATCTGTTTCCAATTTTCTGAGGAAATTGCAGATGAGAGACTCTCAAGACTCAAAGGGAAGGACCTTAGATGAAATGCCCTACAGTGGGGAGAGAGTCCACCTCCAGTAGAAAAACAGGGCATCAAGTAGAGGCATGGGGTTGCCATCCCACAGTCAAAAACTCTGACCTAGAATTGTTCCTGTCTGAAAGAAATGCAATCACAAAAATGGAGAAAAGACTGAGAGAAAGAAGGTCCAGTGTCAGGCCCAAATTGGAATCCAGCTCAAGGGGAGGTGCCAAGGCCTGACCCTATTACTGATCCTATGGTGTGCTTACAAACAGGAGCCTAGCATGACTGTCCTCTGAAAGGCCCAACAAGCAGCTGGAAGAGTCAGATGCAGATATTTACACCCAACCAATAGACGGAAGCTGGTGACCCCTGTGGTTAAATTAAAAAGCTGGAAGAAGGGCAACCCTATAGGAAGACCAGTAGTCTCAACTAACCTGGAACCCTGAGATCTCTCAGACACTGGGACACCAACCAGGCAGCATACACCATCTGTTATTAGGGCCCCAACACATATACAGCAGAGTAATGCCTACTCTGGTCTCAGTGAGAGAAAAATGCACCTAACCTTCGAGAGACTTGAGGCTCCAGGGAATGGGCAGGTTGGGATGGATGGGGACATCCTGTTGGAGATGGGGGAAGTATGGAATTATTTAACCCAGAACATTTGTCACCACTCCCCCCACAAAGACTGGGAGGGGGATAAAGAGTGGACTGTAAAAAAAGATTAATGAATAAAAAAAAGAGAAAAGTCATGAAATCAATTTTCAGGTTCTTTTTTTGGTATTTTAATTTTTTTTACTGAAAGTAAATGAGATATTTTCTAACAATTGCTGGTACACATTCAGCCTTATTCCAATCAGTGGAGTCTGACTTCTCTTCATTAATAGTCATCAGCACATGAAGAAATTAGGCTCCAATATTCAATAAATTTTTCTTAAGACAAAAATACTTATTTTGTGTTTATGTGACCATGATGAGGGAGGGCAAA
>CACVCL010032725.1:0-13664 GCA_902729485.2 Mus minutoides | reverse complement strand
GAGACAGGGTTTCTCTGTATAGCCATGGCTGTCCTGGAACTCACTTTGTAGACCAGGCTGGCCTCGAACTCAGAAATCCACCTGCGTCTGTCTCTCAGTGTTGGGATTAAAGGCGTGCGCCAGCACTGCCTGGCTCCAAACTATATTTTTAAGGGCCAGTTAAAGACTATTCTTGCCGGGTGGTGGTGGCACACCACCAGGACAGCCAGGGCTACACAGAGAAATCCTGTCTTGGAAAAACAAAAAATGCTTCAATATATAACAAGGACACAAACTAATCCTAAAGAAAAAAATTCAGTAATTTCTATATTGTTAACTACAGTATTTTCTCTAATTATGTTCTAAGTTAAAGGGCAGCTTTTCATTTTGACTTGTTTTTTTTTCCCCAATAATCTTGAGATTTACATGATGTAAATTGTTTCCAGTGTTCTTGGTATGGTTTTAGAACTGCCAGGTTTTAACTAAATTACTAATTACAAAGCAATTCTAGTTTTGTAATCATCTACTATGTACCTTGGCCTTGAGTTTGAATATGAAAAATTCCTCTGTTTTTACTCAGGGCTGCTATTCTTTCCTAATTCAGAGGAGACTGCAAGATTGACCTAGAAATAATTTTTTTTTCCTTGATCCGGCCAACCCTGCTCACTCTGGTCTGCCCTGCTGGCTTAGTGGTCCCTGCTCGCTCCGGTCGGCCCGCTCAATCCTGTCAGCCCCGCTTGCTCCGGTCAGCCCCGTTCGCTCAGTTCCTGCTCTCTCCAGTCCAAGAATTCATTTATTATTATTCATAAGTACACTATAGCTGACTTCAGATTCACCAGATGAGGGCATCAGATCTCATTACGAGTGGTTGTAAGCCACCATGTGGTTGCTGGGATTTGAACTCATCACCTTCGGATGAGCAGTCAGGTGCTCTTACCCGCTGAGCCATCTCACCAGCCCAGAAATAAAATTTTTACTTCACGTCATTTAGGTCATTGTTCCTTGGTTCTTGACAGTGCAACCATATCTAATTTTTTTTAATTGGTCTGTTTAAGATGACTTATATTATAGAAGTGACTATGTAGATCAGTGTGTCCTCAAATTCATGGATATGAATTTGCCTCCAAACTGCTGGCACATGCTACTATGTTTGGCAATATTCATTTTTGAAAATGATTGTATGGCCTTGGTTCTAAACACCTGAAATGACTTTAAGAGCTATTGTACTGTCCCAATTCCCCAGTGCTCTTTTTATCATGTTATTAATTTTGTTTTTCTTTTCCTGTGAGTGTGACAGTGTGTGTGTGTGTGCGCGCGCGCATGTGTTGACATGTAACATTGGCTATCCAAAAACTCAGTGATCTCCTCTGAGTTCTGAGTGTTGAGACTGAAGCATTGCTTGCCATTGAAAAGGTCAGCTCAGCAACTTTGGAAAATTCCGCTAAATCCCTCCCCTCCTGGAAGAGAATGGTCATAGACCGTGTGGGCACCTATCTGCTCCAGAAGGAAAAAGCTAATTTAATTAAATTCCTCAGACCACAGGGGGGACATGCTGCTGACCACATGCAGATAAGGAAAGTCCAGAGCAAGTAGACACATTCCTCAAGTTGGAGAGACCAGTCCCATCCCCCTCCCATCTCCCTCCCCCTGTACAACCTCCCCCTGCCCCTGCAGCCCAGGAAAGCTCTTGCTACCTCATTCCATAAAGACCAAACTCTTTTAAAGGGCACACTGTTCCACTAATCATATTGTGTGTAGTTGCTGCTGCTCTGAAAACTGTATAAAAAAAATTAACGAATGGGCTGCACAAAGTCACCACCTCTCCTTCGGGTGTAGTATAATCCCCAAACATTCAAACAAAAAATTCCTCTTGCTTTTTGCACAGATTTTTGGCTCTGCATTGTTCACTCAGGGGGTTCCCGGTAAGCTAAGGCTTAACAGAGTCTTACACTATCCTCAGCATCGCAATAAGTTCTCTTAAAAAGGTCAGCTCAGGAAATTTGGGAAGGTCATGAAACACTTGCAGCTCCAAAAGGGAGAGGCTAATTAACATTTCTCAGACCTCAGAGCAAGAACCAACCTGTGGATGCGGACACATTCCACAGGATGGGCCATTGCTTACTTTCAGACAAGGGAAGTCCTTGTCACCTCATTCCCTAAAGAGCAATCAGTTTAAAGGGTGTACTGTTCTGCCAATCATATTGTACCTAGTTGCTGATGCTCTATTCTTCCTCTGGAAACCATATAAAAACTTGGTTAGGACAGAATGGCATGGTTCCTGCTCCTGGCACAGGACCAGTCGATGTGGGCCTCCAAGAGTGCCAATGGCTACCATGAGCATAAGGCTTATTTGCAAAATAATTTACATATTTTACATTCCTCCTTTAAGGAATATTCTCCCTGTTAACATTAATGACTCCATGATGATCAGAGACAGCACAAGTCCAAATAGTAAAGGTGTGACTAATGTCCCAGCAAAATGGTAAATGCTGGGACCTTCAAGACAGCCCTTAAGACTGTGGAAAAGACCTCTAAAACATGGACTCAAAAATATATTAATGATGATAATGATGATGCTTACAAAGGCTGACAGATTCCTGATTTCAGGATCAGCCTGTGACAGAGGAAGTTTAGGCCCAGGTGTGGTCCAAATGGTAATTTTAGGACTGGGTGTCACCCCAGCTAGTTTAGCATCTGTGCTTAACAGAGGCAGGCAGGTATCTGCTTTTGTTAAAAGAAAATGTGTGCTTGCTGTCTCCTAAGAATTAAGTTACTGGGCTGGCGAGATGGCTCAATGGATAAGAGCACTGACTGCTCTTCCGAAGGTCCCGACTTCAAATCCCAGCAACCACATGGTGGCTCACAACCACCCGTAATGAGATCTGACACCCTCTTCTGGTGTGTCTGAAGACAGCTACAGTGTACTTACATATAATAAATAAATAAATCTTTAAAAAAAATAAAAATAAAAAGAATTAAGTTACTGTGGACACAGGATGCTATTTCTTAAGATAATCAAAAGGAAACTTGGAGTAAATGACTGGGTTGATAGACATAATAATAGATTGTGTTTATGGTATGCAGGAGATTTAGAATAGCAAGACATAACTGCTTGGTGGACAGTCTCCAGCAGAACTTAGACAGAGAGCTGTCTGGAGATCTCTAGAGCCAGCAGATCAGAGAGAAAGCAGAACACAGTGAAAGGAGGATGGAAAGCTGTCTCCTGCAGACAGACAGCTTTGGACCCACAATTTGGACCCACAATTTGGAGCCACAATTTGACCACTAGTTCTTGTTTTTCCTGTTCCCAGATACCCCTTCTCTCAGAATGCCCCTCCAAGCCCAGACTTGGTCCTTGGCAACAGGGGTATATTTTGATTATCACTACATTTTAAATCTAGATGTCAGTGTAAGATCAAACCAGAAATACCCCTATTTTAAACACGAGCTGTTCGAGAATCCCAAGAACCCACGAGAGACCTTGATGCAACTGCAAGAGGGATTTTTAATTGGAGCTCCGGGACGACCCGTATCCCACGCAGGGGACAGGGGGGTCGACCTCGTGGCTCGAAAATTAGGAGCTTTTATAACAATGGGGTAGGGGGGTTGGGGAAATTGGCGCAGTTTCACATGATTGGCTAGTTTAAACATCAGCAAGATACCCAGGTAGGGGGGGGGGAGGCAATCTACCTAACAATTAAGTCATGTGCTACCTTAGGCAACCTCCTGGGGCATTGAGACATTCCACAGAGATATTCAGAGGGCGTTGGCTATTCAGTGATTGTTCCAGGAAAGGCTTGCCGCGTACCTAGAGCCATCGGTTAGTTTAAAGGTTCACTTTCCCTCCTGACACAAGGGACTCTATTTTGTCTTTGGTTACGTACTACTCTTTCATCAGGACTTACAGAAAATGTCTCTTTCATGTAACCATCCAAGTCAATGCCAGGTACCACTTTATACCCAACGTTTTTGATAGAAGTATAGTAACAGACTAGTGAACTGCCATTTGAGTGCTAGGAAATGAAACACGTTTGAGCAGTGCTCTTAACAACTGAATGATCCCTGTACTCCACTAATTCACTTTCAATAAAATAAAAGCGAGTACTATACATAAGAGATTTGAGATACAAGGACCAGCTTGGAGGTAATCTGCAAGAAGATAGTAGAGTTTCTGGAAATGAATCTGTGTGTGCTTCAGGTAACAGAACTAAAAAAAGTAGGGACACCTAACACCTCGTGGATAAGGCAATTTCATCATAATTGCTCAAGTTGCTGAACAAGAAACTCTAAGTTTTGATGTTTTCCCTGTTGAATTTTGGTTTCATTTTTTTCTGTTTATTCTTTACTATGCTCTGATTCTTTCTGGTAAGGCTTGTTTCTTTTGTGACATTGTAGATTGAAAACAACAATCTCTCTTAAGGATATGTGGTCAGATAAAAAGTTGTTTTCGCTTTTGAAGAAACACATGGTAGTTAAATGAGAGTGGCTCCCATAGACTCATATGTTCAAATATGTATTTTCTAGATTGTGGTAATGTTTGGGAAGGATGTTAGGTGTGGCCTTTTTGGAAGAGGGGTGTCACATGGGTACATTTTCAAGCTTTAATATCTTCTGACCATGTCCATATTACTAGCTCCCTCTTGTCTGGAGGTCAAAACATGAGCTCTCAACTCTGCCTGATGCCATGCGTTTATGCTTCCATTATTGACTCTAAAACTTTGGAACTAAAAAGCCTGATTTGTTGTCTTCAATTATAATTTGCTTTGTCCATGGTGTGTTTTATGATAACAATAAAAATAAATATACTGAAGTATGTAGAAGATCAGAACACAGAAAATCTTTCCTTCCAAATGTAGAAACCAGGGAGGAATATTTTTCAAATTTTATCTCTAGATCACTTATGATCTGTCCCATTCCTTTACAGTTAGGACTGATCCCAAGATTAACAAGTATAGACTTCCCTGAAGAAGCAACCATTTTAAGAACTTTCAGCTTGGAGGCTAATATCCAATATTTACAAAGAGCTCAAGAAGCTGAACTCCAGAAATTCAAATAACCCCATTAAAAAATGGGGTACAGACCTAAACAAAGAATTCTCAACTGAAGAATGCCAAAGGGCTGAGAAGCACCTGAAAAATGTTCGAAATCCTTAATCATCAGAGAAATGCAAATAAAAACAACCCTGAGATTCCACCTCACACCTGTCAGAATGGCTAAGACCAAAAATTCAGGTGACAGCAGATGCTGGCGAGGATGTGGAGAAAGAGGAATACTCCTTCATTGCTGGTGGGATTGCAAGCTGGTACAACCACTCTGGAAATCAGTCTGGCGGTTTCTCAGAAAACTGGACATAGTACTACTGGAAGATCCAGCAATACCTCTACTGGGCATTTACCCAGAAGATATTCCAACTGGTAACAAGGGCACATGCTCCACTATGTTCATAGCAGCCTTATTTATAATAGCCAGAAGCTGGAAAGAACCCAGATGTCCCTCAACAGAGGAATGGATACAAAAAATGTGGTACATTTATACAATGGAGTACTACTCAGCTATTAAAAACAATGAATTTATGAAATTCTTGAGTAAATGGATCTACCTGGAGGATATCATCCTGAGTGAGGTAACCCAATCACAAAAGAAGTCACTTAATATGCACTCACTGATAAGCGGATATTAGCCCCAGAAACCTAGAATACCCAAGATACAATTTCCAAAACACAAGAAAATCAAGAAAGACCAATGCGTGGATACTTCATTCCTCCCTATAATAGGGATTTATACATGGAAGGAGGTGCAGAGACAAAGTTTGGAGCTAAAATGAAAGGATGGACCATCCAGAGAGTGCCCCACCCGGGTGGTCCATCACATAATCAGCCACCAAATGCAGACACTACTGCATATGCCAGCAGGATATTGCTGAAAGGACCCTGATATAGCTGTCTCCTGGCAGGCTTTGACAGTCCCTGACAAATACAGATGTGGATGCTCACAGTCATCTATAGGGGAGTAGTGGGAGTGGGTGGGTAGGGGAGCAGGGCAGGGGGAGGGTATAGGGGACTTATGGGATAACACTTGAAATGTAAATGAAGAAATTCTCTAATAATAAATAAATAAATAAATAAATAAATAAATAAATAAATAAGAAAAAAAGAACTTTCAGCTTTTCTTTCTTTCTTTCTTTCTTTTCTTTTCTTTTCTTTTTTTTGAGGTTTTTTTTTTTTTTTTTTTTTTTTTTTTTTTTTTTTTTTTTTTTTTTTTTTTTTTTTTTTTTTTTTTTTTTTTTTTTTTTTTTTTTTTTTGAGTTTTTCAAGACAGGGTTTCTCTGTATAGCCCTGGCTGTCCTGGAACTCACTTTGTAGACTGGGCTGGCCTTGAACTCAGAAAACCGCCTGCCTCTGCCTCCGGAGTGCTGGGATTAAAGGTGTGCGCCACCACTCCCACCACCACGCCTGGCTCAGCTTTACTTTCAATGCAACCAATATCAAATAATTTCTCAGCTCCATCTTATATAGAAGACCATCATGCTAGAAATGCTCAGAAGTATAGGATTAAATATATTCTACTCTTTATTACTGATTTGATATGTATGATATATTATAGTTTAATTTGTGAATCAAGATCAGTTGATGTTCTCAATGAGACCCAGTCTCAAAAAAAAAAAAAAAAAAAAAAAAGATAAATCAGAATTAGATCTGTTAAGGGCCAGTTGACTATTTTTTTTCTTCCTATTCCTAATCCTAAAGATAACATTTGATTAATTTCTATATTGTTAACTATGGTGTTTTCTCTAATTATATCCAAAGGTAAAGGACAACTTGTCATTTTTACTTGTTTTTCCTCTATAATACTTGAGACTTGCATAGTGTAAATTGTTACCACTGTTTATGGTATGTTTTTAGAACTGGCCACTTAATTAAATTTCTAACTGTAAAGCAATTCCAGTTTTTTAATCACTTACTATGAATCTTAGCCTTGAGTTTGAATATAAAAAGTTTCTGCTTTGCCTCAGGGTTGCTTCTCCTAATACAGAGGAAACACAAGATTGGCCCAGAACTAAAATAAACCTTTACATCACATCATTTTGGTCATTGATCCCTGGTTCTTGCCAGCACAATGGGATCCACCCTTTAATAAATAGGTCCATTTGAGATGGGTTATATTATAGAAGTGACTATGTAGACCATTGTGGCCTCAAATTCATGGATATGAAATTGCCTCCAAACTGCTGGGATTCATAGCAGATGCTATCATTCTTAGCAATACTCCTTTTTTGAAAATGATTGTAAGGCACTGGAGCTAAATACATGTAATGACTTTAAGAGTCATTGTATTGTCCCCATCTATGTTAGTAATTTTGTTTTTCTTTTCCTGTGTGTGCGCACGCGTGTGTTGAGTATGTAGCATTGACTATCCTAAAACTCAGTTAATTCCCTACCTCAGTGTTCTGAGTGCTGTGATGGGAGAAATGCATGGCTATGCTCAGCTTGTCAATAAGTCTGTCTCTCTGTCTCTCTGTCTCTCTGTCTCTCTGTCTCTGTCTCTCTCTCTCTCTCTCTCTCACACACACACACACACACACAAAGAAATTAAGCTGTGATTTTATTAATATAGTTGTTTTGCCTCTGTATTTTTGTTTCCTGTCAATGCCTGATGGCCACAAAGGCCAGGAAGGCCAGGAAGGCCAGGAAGGCCAGGAAGGCCAGGAAGGCCAGGAAGGCCAGGAAGGCCAGGAAGGCCAGGAAGGCCAGGAGATGATTTTGGAACTTGATTTACAAATAGTAGTGAGGTGCTTTATGTACTTTGACTGAAATCTAGATGCTCTGAAAAAAACTGCAGTGCTCTTAGCTTTGGAGGCATATTCCACCCCAAGTTTTCTTTCTTCCTTTCTTTCTTTCTTTCTTTCTTTCTTTCTTTCTTTCTTTCTTTCTTTCTTTCTTTCTTTCTTTCTTTCTTTTTTGGCAGGGTTTCTCTGTATAGCCCTGGCTGTCCTGGAACTCACTTTGTAGACCAGGCTGGCCTCAAACTCAGAAATCTGCCTGCCTCTACCTCCCAAGTGCTGGGATTAAAGGCGTGCACCACCACGCCCAGTTTTCTTTTCTTTTTTGATGAAGGATATTTTTTGTTTATTATTATTATTATTATTATTATTATTATTATTATTATTATTATATCTTTTTTACAGTCCAGTGCTTATCCCCCTTGCAGTCCATCCTTGACAGATTCTCTTCCAATTCCTTCTTCCTAGTCTCCCAAAAGGATGTCCCCCACACCCCACCCACACCCCACCAGACCTTCCCACTCCCTGGGGCCTCAAGTCTCTTGTGGATTAGGTGCGTCTTCTCTCATTGAGTTCAGACAAATTCACAGAACTCAAAAAGGTAAACAAATTGAAGAGCCCAAATAAGGATGCATTAATCCCACTTGGAAGGGAGAAGGTAGCAATGGGGGGTGGAGGGCAGAAGGAGGAAGGGACCTGAATGGGAGAGGAGACAGGGAGGGAAAAAGGGGTACATGATCAGGTATTGTGGGGGAGGAAAACAGGAGTAAAGCCCTGAAGCCAGCAGAAATAATGGAACCAGGAGATAAGAGGCAGGATAACCTTCTAGAATGTACCATAAACCTGGGAAATGAGACATGATCAGGACTCAAAAGGAGGGACCTTTTATGAAAAGTCCAGGAGTGGGGAAAAGGAACTTGTAGAGTCCACCTCCAGTAGAAAGACAGGGCATGAAGTGGAGGGATGGGGTTGCCATCCCACAGTGAAAAACTGACCCAGAATTGTTCATGTCTGAAACAACTACAGAAAGAAAAATGAAGAAGAGACTGAGGGAAAGGAGGTCCAGTGACTGGCCCAAATTGAGATCTAGCTCAAGAGGAGGCTATGGTGTGCTTACAGACAGGAACAGAACATAGCTGCCCTCCAAGAGGCCCAACAAGCAACTGAAAGAGTCAGATTTACTTACAACCAACAGAATTGTAGTTGAATTGGGGAAAGACTAGAAGAAGCTGAGGAGCAGGCCAACTCCATAGGAAGACCAGCAGTCTCAACTAATATGGACCCCTGAGATCTCTCAATGAGCCACCAACCAGGCAGCATGTACTAGGTGATATGAGGCCTCTGACACATATGCACCACCTTAAATTTTCTATTCCTGATAATATTCTTTTTTTGTTTTGTTTTGTTTTGTTTTTTTGAGACAGGGTTTCTCTGTATAGTCCTGGCTGTCCTGGAACTCACTCAGAAATCTGCCTGCCTCTGCCTCCCAAGTGCTGGGATTAAAGGCGTGTGCCACCACTGCCCCACACAACTTCCTTTTCATTCATAGTAAAACTAAAATTTAAAGGGAAAAAGTCCCAATTCCAACCACCCCTGCAGGCTGAGCCTGGCTACATGTCTGTAGGTCAGTTAAGGTGGCAGGATAAAGGTGAAGGGCAGAGAGGGCACATCCAGTCAGTGTGTGAGCATTTACAGGCAGAGGGCTAACAGGCTTAGCATTTTCTTCAGGGACGCTAGCATATATTTTTAATTAAAATGTTTTTAAATTCATGCAGAATTGCACAGTTTTGGACAAGATGTTGTCTTCTTAACCTATCTCTCAATCCTGGTTCTACAAAATGACCCTCACTCCCTGAGGATATCAATTAATTTTAAGAAATTACTTCCATCCCAGCATGCACTTTTTTCCCCTATGGGATAATTGCCTCCTTCTCAGATGCTAACTTCATCCCAAGGACTAAAATGACGAGTTATCTTTGTGCTTTACATATGTTGTATGTGTGTGTGAACATATGTGAAGATACAGCTTTCCATATGTTGTGTGTGTGAACATATATGAAGATACATGCACTTTAGTTGTTTTAAAGATTGTTATTTCCAGTACCATCTCTTAAAAAATCATTTTAAAAACCACTTGAAGGCTTGCAGACATCTTAAGGTTTACAGATTACCTTAATGTGTTAATCATATACATGGAACAATCGTTCGTCTCTGTTTTTAGTTCTAAAGAAACATAAAATAGTTGAGGCAAAATATTTGTTAAATAATTAACATACCAGTGAACAGGTGGTTCAAAGGAATAAAGTAAAAGAAAAAAAAATGCCAAACGTTTCCCGGCTTTGGTTCCCTGTAATTCAGAATAACAGCTAACCCCTTTTAGCTCTCATACTTGGGAGGAGGCATGTGGATCTCTGAGTTTAAGGCCAACCTGGTCTACAGATGAGGTTTTAGCATAGCCTGGGTAGCCTGGGCTACAAAGCGAGCCCCTTGTCTCAATTTTTTATTTTGTATTTTTATTTTTTTGCATAGGATATCACTATGTAGCTCTGGCAGTCCTGAAACGCACTAGGTAGATCAGGCTGGCCCCAAACTCTCAGAGATCCAACTGTCTCTGCCCCTCAAGTGCTAGGACTTAATTTATCTAGCTGAACAAAAAATTATCTTTAAGTGCCTGTTATAATGACTTATATCTTTAGCAAATAAATTGGCTAAGAAGATGCAAGACTGTTAATGAAGTTTGTGTTTCTGTTCATAACGGTTAGATATTTATCATGTCATATACAGTTTCTGAGTTTTAGGCACAGCCTCCTGGGGTTTGATTTTTAAATTATCTTATTAAAATGTTTCTGAACTATGCACCAACATTAATAATTACAGAAACTCTTGGCAGAAATGAAAGAAGAAAGAGAGAAAGAGAGAAAGAGAGAAAGAGAGAAAGAGAGAAAGAGAGAAAGAGAGAAAGAGAGAAAGAAAGAAAGAAAGAAAGAAAGAAAGAAAGAAAGAAAGAAAGAAAGAAAGAAAAGAAGGAAGGAAGAAAGAAAGAAGAGGAAGAGAAAAAGAAAGAGAGAGATGTTATAAGTATCAGATAGACAGGAATGGTATAGAGTTTTGGTAAAAGAAGATTGAAGAAAAGGAAATTGTTTTTGGATAAGAATGCACTTTGTATGGTAAGATAAAGACTTCCACAGAGGAGACTGATGGTGATGATGGTGGAAGGCAAAAGTATGCTGCAAAAAGATTACAGAAACTAAACTTTTAAAAGTGGACATGGGGGCTGGCGAGATGGCTCAGTGGTTAAGAGCACCGACTGCTCTTCCAAAGGTCCCGAGTTCAAATCCCAGCAACCACATGGTGGCTCACAACCATCCGCAACGAAATCTGATGCCCTCTTCTGGAGTGTCTGAAGACAGCTACAGTGTACTTACATATAATAAATAAATAAATCTTAAAAAAAAAAGTGGACATGGTTGTGACTAAGCTGATCTTATTTTCTTTGAGACTGTGTCCCACTATGTAGCCCTGGCTGGCCTGACATTTACTACGTTTAACAGGCTGCTTTTCACCTCACAGATATCTACCTGCCTCTCTCTCTGGGAAGCTGGGATTGAAGTCAGGCATCACTACATCTGGCTTGTACCCATTGCGTTAACAGTAAGGTGTGCAATTTCTATCAAATTATATAACAATCATGCAACTCTTTTTAATAGACGAGTATTTGCATCTATTTCTAAAATTTGGCCTATTAGATAAACAACCCAACTACTTTGATGTCACTTTGGGAGACAGGGGACTACGGTTCCCTCTAGCGGCCACTGCCAAGTCTGCAGCTGAGATTCAGAAAATTTGTACGGGTGCCTTCTACCAGTCTCCCGGCAGATGGCGCACGGTGGCCTGTAATTTAGAAGGCTATCTTGCAGAAGGCCTGACGCTTTGCTACTTACTTAAAGAGCCCTTGTTACCGGACGCTCATTTTGAAAGTGGAAACGTATTTTAGAATTTCAAATATTCTAGGTGAACAATGTCCCACCTCTGTTACCCAACTTCATACGACCCCAGTGCCAACCAAGCCTGAGACTGGTGAGGACCATCACACTAAGCTAAGAGCTCAGAGCCCTCTGTGTCCAACCAGGACATTAACAGATCAGGTGGGAGATGCCTCTGCCTGGTCCATTCTGTGCCCAGACTCTTTCCTAGTTTCTTACCCTAGACTAGCCATCTCTGGCTTTGTGGTCAATTTTGCATGGCCATCCAAGTAGCTCTGGGGAAACAGGTGCTTAACCTGGCCCCCGAGGGTTTGAGGAGAACTTAAGTCCATTTCCTGATGTCTCCCCATGCCAGTGACTTCATAAGGTATGCACACTCACGCTGCGATGGTTCACCTGTGCTGAACCGGGTTCCTGCTTCATCTGCAAAGATACCAGGGAGATCCTGTGCTCACAGCTGGACAGCACCATTGTATCCTAGCTTAAGGCCTGTCCTCTGTAGGCAGTGTGGCCTGTCTTCATGCCTTTTGAGTGGCTGCCGGAAGTGCTTTGGGGTAAGCACTGTGGCCTGAGCCAATGGGGCTACCCTGCATTCCTGAGAGCAATTAGGGCCCCTTTCCTCAGAGAAACTGGAGGGCGTAGGCCCATGGTGCCTGAGTTCACATGTTCAGAGTTGATAAGCATGGAGGATCCGATGGGAATTTTTTATTTTTGCCTTTTGTTGTTGATGGAAAGGGTGGGCAGCAGCATAAACAATAAGGGCAACTTAGTGACTAACAGGATCCTGCGGCAAGTGGCGTCCCACCGGAGAGTCCCAAAGTACCGCCCAGTTAGTATTTGCAACTTAGGGGTCCTCAGAAGTGTTCGGAAATTGGTTTGCTGCAATGTGAACTTTGTTCAACTTAAAAAGGGGAAGGGAGTGTTAAGTCCCCCTAGTGGCGGCTGGAAGTCAGGCCCAATCCCCAGCTACTCAGCAGCTCTCTCATGCTTTGGGTTTGGGGCCACTCTGCAATCCTAAAATGTGTTTAAGATGGAGATGGGGCTTTTAGCTTATTCTGGAAGTTTAGTTCTAACACATATGTACTTGCGTTTGGAACATAAGTCTATGCATTTTTAATTCTTAAAAAACAAAACAAAAACAAAACATGTAGCAGGCTTGTTACCTGGTGAACTTGGAAGCTTTACAAAGTTGAAAACACACAGATCACAGACCCAATATTGTGTTCCTAGAAGTGAGTGTGTGTGTGTGTGTGTGTGTGTGTGTGTACACGCATGCACACACACGCACAGTTTGCAGACAAGATATTAGTAAATGTTACAAATTAAATGGAATTGACCTCTCGTCACTTAATGAATAAACAAGTCAAAGGGGTGTCCGTGGCTGCTCGGCAACAGCAATGAAGTCAGCTTTATCCACGTAGCTGGCACAGATGGGCCTGGAGTACATTCTATCCCTCACAGAGAATGCTAAACTATTAATCTAATCAAAGACAGGGGGAGAAAGGCAAGCAACTAATATTAACATGATTCACAGAGGGAGGCGAGCAAATGGGCCTGAATCCTACTTCAGGGTGCTCAGCTTCCTTTATAAAATGAAGAATACTAATTAAAATTGCCACTTGTCAAATTAATAACAAATCTGAAATTCTGATTGCTCACTCTTGAATCTCAGAAATGGGCAATCTCCCGCACTGCTGGTGGCAAATGGGGCTTCACGGAGGTTTGACTGGCTGTAGGGACATGCCAGGGCCTTGCAAGGAAGGACTGAACGTATACAAAGAGAAGCCCCCCAAAGACGTGGACTGGGACTCATTCGCAAGAATCCTTGCATCAGGACAGTAACGTAGTGGGATATAAGGAAAGCCTAGACCGTGTCTTGTGGGTGATGGGTAGAGGGAAGGGCACAGACTTGGGCTTACATA
>CACVCL010032724.1:0-13676 GCA_902729485.2 Mus minutoides | reverse complement strand
GGAGAGTTCTGGGAAAACAAGTGTGCCCAATCACATCCAGGTGGTATTTTGAATAGCACCCTGTCAGGTGTAACATTGTAATTAAGTCCCATATTCTGTTTACCAAAGTCTAGGTAACTCAGAGCCCAGTGGAAAACGTTGACACAGGTGGTATGAGCACCAGCCACCAGAGATCACTGGCAGTTAAGTCCTACATGCATGTAATGGGTTTTCCTCACATGCTTACATTATAATTATCTGTTTTTAATCTATGGCTTACTGCTTTCAAAGACAATTGTGTTTTGTTTATGGTTCAGTTATATTTCTGCTAGAACAGTCTTATGGGCTCTCTTTTGGTAATAATTTTTTATTTAAAATTAATTTCTTGATTAGAGATTTCTTACATTATTTCTACATCATCTATCATTCTTTACCTTTCTAGCCCTTTGTCTGCTTCCATGTTTTATATATATATATATATATATATATATATATATATATATATATTTGGTTTCACCCGTGGTAAACCTTTTACACATCTTGATCTCTCTCCTACTTACTATTCTATCTCTTATGTCCACCTAAGTAGACATATTTGAATACAAAATCGAATATTAATTGTTGGACTGATCTTATTACATCCAAAAACATTAAAACTCCTGTAAAGAGGGCAATGGTATTGTAAACATTGGCCTTTTCTAAGGATACTATGATTCATTATTGTTAAAATCTTGACTTTCGAGGTTTCAGCATATATAATATTCAGCAAAGCCTCTTGCAACTACCATAACAGATTCCTCAGGCCTTTGAAGAATGCCAGACCATATACACATACTATACACATGCATACAGTTCTTAAACATAAAATGTGGGCTAATGTGATACTCTGCTGTGTTTTATAATATACAGCAAATGTTATAAATCTTAACCCATTTTCTTTAAATTGTACATTAATACAAAAAAAACAGTTTATGTTTAAGCAAAGTTGGAATTCAGATATCAAATGTTTTGTAAATGAAGTAATTATTAAATAATTTTTGATTAAGGAGTAATATGGAACAATTTTAACAAATATTTAAGTTGATGAAAATAATTTGGATATCAATCTTTTAGTTGTAGCTTTTTGTTGCAATAAAAGAATGAACTAAATTTCTATTCGAATCCAGTGTCTTTGTGTTATGAAGTGCCATAGAATTTTGCATAAATTAACACAAATAGAAGACAGCCAATCTCCATTGAACAAAAGAAGTATGATTTTATAACTCTATCTGAATCATATTCTGTTTTGTAAGGGTCATTGTATCTTTAAGACACATTCATATTTTCCCAATAGCACTAGGATAGTAAAACACTTCCAAAAACATAAAATTCACAAATTTTCACAGAAGCAGATTGTGGTGTCATCTCATATTTTCATCCTTGTCTAAGGACTTTGACATTAATATTAAGTTAATGAATCTACTGGTGTTCCACAATGTGTTGCTTCAGCATATTGTGGACAGGTAATGTTAGACTCTATCTGATGTGGATGCAGGGCTATATTTATAATCATGCAGGATAATTTAAAAGTAAGTAGCATATTTCTCTCTAAAGGCATATCCTTACATAACAGGTTTTGGAAATGTAGCAAAGCAAAATAGAGGGTTCTGCATTATAGCAAATTTTATTTATTTAATTGTTCTAAGATGAATTTAACATTTGTGGAGCAAGAAGACTTATTATTCCACACACAGAGCTGAAGGGGTGTTTGTGGAGTGCTGAGGGAAAATGTGGAGAGCGCTGGGGATGTTAGATAAGCCTGTGGTGACAGGCAGCACAATCAAGGCTGTGCTCAAGCTATCTCCAATGATTCCTTCTTATTTTGCTTTGCTGCTAAAGAGACATTTATTAAGCAAGAAGAAATTTCAGCCCAAAGAATCAATTACTTCCTTTCGTATTCACCATGATAAGCTGCCCAAATTTTTGTTTAGCATGGGGACACAGGATCCAGGATAAATAATTTGGGCATCAAAGATACTTTGCTTAAACAAAAGTAGATATTGGTGACTACAGTTACCACTACAAGAAATAAAGGACACATAGAGGAATCTATCTCTTCCACTAAACACACCCCTCACCTTGTTCCTGCTGGGCTAGACCTGATCTAGCCAGAGATGGCTCACCAGCTGGCTTCATTATACCAATTAGGAAGGTGATCTTTTCAAATAACCAGTGGATCTGATTTAAAAACTGCAAAAGATTGTAAGTTGCATATGTGGAACTTCGAGATTGAACAAGGAAGTCAGATAAATGCCATTCTTGACTACAATTCCTCAGTTTTACAAGTTATTTGTACTTCTATGTGTATAAACTGGATTCCATAAAGGCTCACACTGTAGCAGTTTATGATATAGTGAAGTCAGGACTATTTGTTTTATTTATGAACTCCCAATTATGTAAGAAATCTAAAAAATACTTGATCAATAACTTTTACAACACACATCATCACAGGTGCCAAACACAGTTCTTCATCTAAATATATGGGATGTCTCTAGTACTGTGTAGTTTTTTAAATTATTTAATTGTTTGCAGGTATTCATCAGTGGATCACTCAATATTCTTAAGTTTTGGATTTATAGCAATTTGAAAATCCTTTAAAAAACCCTCCAAGGAACTACTGGTGTAAAATCAGTCAATAAACCTAAAAATAAACAGAACAAAAAGTGATAATACAGAATAATAGGTTAGAAATAAATTCCTGAGATGGATTAAAAGATGTTTCAGACATTTCTTTGATAGCTTAATTGCATCCCTTCCTTCTTTACTCTTTGAAAAGAAAGCTAATAATTTCAGTCTCATGGAACTACTATGAGGAGTGGCATAAAACAAGTTATACAAAATATAGTTTTATTAGCATATAAAGAGAGCTCAAAAATACTTGGTGAATGGATGCCTGGATAAATCTTCCTGTGATGCTTCATAATGAAATCACTTCATTCCAAGGATTAATGACATTTTTCCTCTGTCAGTTACATTTATTACTTTACTGTACCTCCTTACTGACTGAAATGATTGTTAATATCAATTTTATTCAATGGACTTAGTATTCTAAATTATAGCTTTTACCTACAAATTCCAAACTATAAACTCAAACATAAAACATAAGAGATAAGAATGTGAATATTTTGGCATATTTTTGTAGCTGATTATATTTGAATGCTAATTGGGTCCCCCAAAACTGTTTTCAGAAGGTCTGCATGTAGCTTCTGGGAACCTGACTCTAGTTAATTCTAATTGGTAAATAAAGTTGCCAGCAACCAATAGTTGTGGTGGAGAGGAGAGACAGAGGAGGGATTTAAGATTTCTGGGCTTGGGACTGTTGAGGAAGAAGGATGGAGAGAGAGATGATGTCTAAGCGGTGTGCCAGAGAGAGAAGCAGAGTTGTCCTTTAAAGGGGTCAATGGAACTTGGCCCAGGAGACTACTAACTGGAATTAAGTGCAGCCAAGATGGAACATAGAAATTAGTAAGTAGTAACTTGGAGTTATTGTGGGAAAGTAGATTCAAACAACATAGAAGTTAGACAGCTGTCCAACTATTGTGATGCTTAAGACATATAAAATATAAAGGCTGTGTGTGTGTTTGTTTCTTTCATTTGAGAAGATAAACCATTGAGGTGGGTAGCAATCTCATGATAGGATTTATTAAAAATTAATACTATATAGTTGAGACCAATTTTCATATTGTTCAAAATATTTACCAATGAAAGAGTACTCATGAGCCTATTGCTAATTATATATCTATCTGTCTGACTATCTATCATTTATCTATCCACTCACTCATCTATCATCTATGTATATATTCATTAATCCATTATTTATCTATGTACTTATTATTTATCTAATCATCTACCCATTTGCTTACGATTTACACCTATCTATCCGTCTCTATCAATTATTCCTTATTTATCTGTCATCCCCCTATAATCTATCAATTTTCTATTTACCATCTAATGATCATATGAAATTACAGCAAAAATATCTGCACTGAGAGTTAATCTCTAATAGATGGAATAAAAGAAATTTTATGAAGAAAGAGTGAGTTTCGACTTCAAAGTACTGAGTTTTAATTTCAATGTAATTTCCTTAGTCTGTGATATTGACTTTAATATGATTAAAGTGTGTCTTTCAAGGATCAATATAGTGAAATTTATTATCAATTGTGAGGTATGAAAATAGTAAAAACCTAACCTGTGGAATTTAGCTATGGCTTTTTAGTAGGTAAAAAAAAGTAGGGTTTTTTTTTTTCTTCATAAGATTATTTGGGCAGAATTTTCATGACTGAATGTTAGTGGTGTTATACCATGAAGTATATAAAGTGGAGGAGACACATGTATACATACATAAAATTCCTGTTCCTCACCATGAAATACCCTCTGTTATTTCCAAACTTCACATGAAGAAAGCTGCCATTAAGTAAATGGATGGTACTAGAAAAATGATTTTCAGTGTGGTAACACAGACACAAAAAGATAAACCAGGCAATGGTGGCACATGCCTTTATACTTAATAGTTGGGAGGCAGAGGCAGGCAGATTTCTGAGTTTGAGGCCAGCCTGGTCTACAGAGTGAGTTCCAGGACATCCAGGACTACACAGAGAAACCTTGTTGAAAAACAAAAACAAAACAAAAGATACATATGATGTGTATTAACTCATATATTGATATTAGCTGTTATATAAACAATATCCAAGCTACAATCTAAAGTTCCCTACAGGTTAAGTGTATAGCAAGGGATTAAATGGGATAGATCTCTCCAGAAAATGGAAAAGAATAGATTTTATGAGTGTACTGGAGGCAAGGGCCCATAACTATACAACCAGGTAGGGAGGGGAGAGGGTTGGGGTTGAAGAATAGAATGTGAGGAGAAATAGGTAGGATTGAGGTCATTTGAGGGATAATATCAAAGCCTAGTACAGTAGAAACTTCTCAAAATATGTGAAGTATTCTAATGAAGTCTTTGAATAATGAGGGAGATAAAGTCCCAGTAGATCATCTTTCTTTCACCCAATGAAGCTTCCTGTACCTGGACTGGGTTAGATCTAATTAAGTTGGTAGCCAATGGGGTACCAGAGAAATAAAAACAAAACAAAACAACAACAACAACAACAACAACCACAACAAAAACCAGGCTGTTGCTAAGAGAATAGATTGCTCTCCACTAACTGATTTCAGCAAGGCCCTGTTGTTGAAGACAATACCCCACAATCCACTGAATACAGAGAGATTGAGTTGGTATACATAATATGAGAAGATACTTTACAGGACACTAAAACAAAAGTGTAAACAACAAAAATAGTCACAAAACTTTTATCTACAATTTCTCCTACCTGCAAAATATGATAGGGCAATAGTGGCACAAAACTTGTGGGAGTAGCCAACCAATGTCCACTTTGACTTAAGGTCCATTCTACAAGATGGAAGCCATACACAAAACTGCTTTGGTGATCTGGGACCAGAGATTAGAGAGCCTACAGAGCCCAAAAACCTAGAGTTAAACCAACTCTTTTGGTATAAAACTATAACAATTAAATGACTCCTAATAACATTCCTCTATATTCATACATAGTTTCTTTTCAGCAATTATCAGAGAAACTTCCTCCTGCAACAAATAAGAATAAATACAGAGATCCACAGTCAGACATTACAGAGAGAGAGAGAGACAGAGAGAAAGAGAGAGAGAGACCTTGAAACATATGGGGTGTTACCATTAAATTCCATTCATCTGAGCTCAGAGAATCCTGTAGAAGAGCAGTTGGAAAGAGTATAAGTGCCTTTAAGCATGTAAGTAGATAGAGGACTCCAAGAGTTCAAGAACCCATAAATCAACTGAGAAAAACTCATGAACTCAGAGACTGAAGCACTATGAACAGGGCATACACAGGACTGCACCAGGTCCTTTGCATATATATCAGACCTTCCAGGTCCTTTGCATATATATCAGACCGTGTGAAAGAATAGGTCTCTGATTCCTGTGGCTTTCCTTGGGGCTTTTTTCTCTTGTTGATATGACTTGTCTAACTTTGACATAATTTTAAGATTTGTATTATATTTTATTTTGTTATGTCTTGCTGTTACTTCTTAGACTTCTGTTCATTTCTAATGAGAGACAAAATGGGTGTGGATCTGGATGGGAGAGTATGGAGAGAGAAACTTGAAGATGGTCAGAAAAAAATGTGACCAGGACACATTTTTTTAGGAAAAATTTTATTTTTTATCTATCTATCTATCTATCTATCTATCTATCTATCTATCTATCTATCTATCATCTATCTATCTATCTATCTGCTTATTAGATATTTTCTTTATTTACATTTCAAATGTTATCCTCTTTCCTGGTTTCCCCTCTGAAAATCCCTATCCTTTTCCCCCTCTACCTGCTCATCAACCTATGTATTCCAGGTTCCTGGCCCTGGCATTCCCCTGTACTGTGGCATTGACAAGACCAAGGGCCTCACCTCCCATTTATGACCCACTAGGCCATCCTCTGCTAAATATGCAGCTAGAGCCATGAGTCCCACCATCTGTTTTCTTTGGTGGTTTAGTCCCAGGGAGCTGTGGGGTGTATTAGTTCATATTCTTGTTTCTCCTAGGAGGCTGCAAAGCCCTTCAGCTCCTTGGGTATTTTCTCTAGCTCCTTCATTGCGGACCCTCTGTTCTGTCCAATGGATGGCTGTCAGCATCCACTTCTGTATTTGTCAGGCACTGGCAGAGCCTTTCAGGAGACAGCTATATCAGGCTCCTGTCAGCAAGCTCTTCTTTGAATCCACAATGGTGTCTGAGTTTGGTGGTTGTATATGGGATGGGCCCACAGGTGGGACAGTCTCTTTTCAGTCTCTGCTTCATACTTTGTCTCTGTAACTCCTTCCATGGATATTTTATTCCCCCTTCTAAGAAGGATCAAATTATGTATACTGTGGTCTTCCTTCTTCTTGAATTTCATGTGTTTTCGAATTGTATCTTGGGTATTCCGAGCTTGAAGAGTAATATCCACTTGTCAGTGAGTGCATATCATTGGTGTTCTTTTGCATTGTGTTACCTCGCTCAGGATGATATTCACTAGATACATTCATTTCTCTAAGAATTGCATAAATTCGTTGTTTTTAATAGCTGAGTAGTACTCCCTTGTGTAAATGTACCACATTTTCTGTGTCCATTCCTCTGTTGAGGGATACCTGGGTTCTTTCCATATTCCAGTTATTGTAAATAAGGCTGCTATGAATATAGTGGAGCATGTGTCATTATTACATGTTGGATCATCTTCAGGGTATATATTCATGAGTGGTATTGCTGGATCTTCTGGTAGTACTATGTCCATTTTTCTGAGGAACTGGCAAATTGATTTCCAGAGTGGTCCTACCAGCTTGCATTCCCACCAGCAATGGAGGAGTGTTCCTTTTTCTCCACATCCTTGCCAGCACCTGCTGTCACCTGAGTGTTTGATCTTAGCCATTCTGACTGGTGTGAGGTGGAATCTCAGGGTTGTTTGTATTTGCATTTCCCAGATGACTAAGGATGTTGAGCTTTTTTTTAGGTGTTCCTCAGCCATTCGGTATTCCTCAGTTGAGAATTCTTTGATTAGCTCTGCATCCCATTTTTTAACAGGTTTATTTGGTTCTCTGGAGTCTAACTTCTTGAGTTCTTTGCATATATTGGATATTAGCCCTCTATCAGATTTAGGATTGGTAAAGATCTTTTCCCAACTTTTCGGTTGCCTTTTTGTCTTATTGACAGTGTTCTTTGCCTTATAGAAGCTTTGCAATTTTATGAGGTCCCAATTGTCAATTCTTGATCTTACAACATATGCCATTGGTGTTCTATTCAGGAAATTTGTCTCTTTGCCCATGTGTTCCAGGCTCTTACCCACTTTCGTTTATATTAGTTTCATTGTCTCTGGTTTGATATAGAGGTCCTTGATCCACTTAGACTTGAGCTTTGTACAAGGAGGTAAGAATGGTTCAATTCCCATTTTTTCTTCACGCTAAACTCCAGCTTAGTCATTACTATTTGTTGAGAATTCTGTCTTTTTTCCAGTAGATAGTTTTAGCTCCTTTGTCAAAGATCAAGTGACCATAGGTGTGTGGGTTCATTTCTGAGTCTCAAATTCTATTCCACTGATTTACCTGTCACTGTACCAGTACCATGTAGGGTTTTTTGTTTGTTTGTTTGTTTGTTGTTGTTGTTGTTTTGTTTTGTTTTCACAATTGCTCTGTAGTATAGCTTGAGGTCAGGAATGGTGATTCCACCAGAAGTTCTTTTATTGTTGAGAATAGATTTTGCAATCCTAGGTTTTTGTTGTTTCAGATGAATTTGCCAATTGCCCTTTCTATCTCAGTGAAGAATTGAGTTGGAATTTTGATGGGGATTGCATTGAATCTGTAGATTGCTTTTGGCAAGATTGACATTTTTACTATAGTAATCCTGCCAATACATGAGCATGTGAGATCTTTCCACCTTTTGAGATTTCTTTGATTTCTTTCTTCAGATACTTGATTTCTTGTTATCCAGATCTTTCACTTGCTTAGAGACACACCAAGGTATTTTATATTATTTGTGACTATTGTGAAGGGTGTTTTTTCCATAATTTCTTTCTCATCCTCTTTATCCTTTGTGTAGAGAAAGGCCATTGATTTCTTTGAATTAACTTTATATCCAGCTACTTTGCCAAAACTTTTTAAAATCAGGTTTAGGAGTTCTCTGGTGGAATTTTTGGGGTCACTTGAATATACTATCATATCATCTGTAAATAGTCATAATTTGTCTTCTTCCTTTCCAATTTGTATTCCTTTGATCTCCTTTTGCTGTCTAATTGTTCTGGCTAGGACTTCAAGTACTATATTGAATAACTAGGGAGAGAGTGGGCAGCCTTGTGTAGTCCCTCATTTTATTTGGATTGCTTCAAATTTCTCTCCATTTAGGTTGGTGTTAGCTACTAGTTTGCTGTATATTGCTTTTATTATGTTTTAAGTATGTTGGATTCTTGATCTTTCAAAGACTTTTATCATGAAAGGTGTTGGATTGTGTCAAATGCTCTCTGGACATCTAATGAGATGATTGTGTGATTTTTTTTTTCTTTGAGTTTGTTTATATAGTGGATTACTTTGATGGATTTCTGTATGTTGAACCATCCCTGCATGCCTGGATGAAGCCTACTTGATTATGATAGATGATCCTTTTGATGTGTTTTTGGCTTCAGTTTGCAAGAATTTTATTATTTTTGCATTTATAGTTATAAGTGAAATTGGTCTGAAGTTCTCTTTCTTTATTGGGACTTTGTGTGGTTTAGGTATCAGTGTAATTGTGGCTTCATAGAACAAATTGTGTAGAGTACCTTCTGTTTTTATTTTGTGGAATGGTTTGAGGAGAATTGGAATTAGGTCTTCTTTGAAGGTCTGATAGAACTCTGTACTAAACCCATCTGGTTCTGGGATTTTTTTGGATGGGGGACTATTAATGAGTGTTTCTATTTCTTTAGGGAATATGGTACTGTTTAGATCATTAATTTGATCCTGATTTAAATTTGGTACCTTGTAACTGTCTAGAAAATTGTCCATTTCATCCATGTTTTGTAATATTGTTGAATATAGACTTTTGTAGTAGGATCTGATGATGTTTTGGATTTCCTCAGATTCTGTTGAATCAGATTCTGTCTCCCTTTTAATTTCTGTTTTTGTTAATTAGGATACTTTTTCTGTACCCTCTAAATAGTCTGGTTAAGGGTTTATCTATTTTGTTGATTTTTCTCAAATAATCAATGTCTGGTTTGCTTGATTCTTTGTATAGTTCTTTTTGTTTCCATTTGGTTGATTTCAACCCCAAGTTTGATTATTGCCTGCCATCTTCTCCTCTTGGGTGTATTTGCTTCTTGTTCTAGAACTTTCAGGTATATTGTCAAGCTGCTAGTGTATGCTCTCTCTAGTTTCTTTTTGGAGGTACTCAGGGCTATGAGTTTTCCTCTTAGGACTGCTTTTATTGTGTCTCATAAATTTGGTTATGTTGTGGCTTCATTTTCACTGAACTCTAAAAAGTCTTTAATTTCTTTCTTTATTTTGTCCTTGACCAAGGAGTACCATTAAGTACCATTAAGTTGTTCAGCTTCCACATGGATGTGCGCTTTCTATTATTTATGTTGTTATGGAAGATTAGTTTTAGTCTGTGGTGATCTGATAGGATGCATGGGATTATTTCAATCTTCTTGTATCTGTTGAAGTCTGTTTTGTGACTGATTATATAGTCAGTTTTGGAGAAGATACCATGAGGTGCTGAGAAGAAGGTATATCCTTTTGTTTTAGGAAAAAAAAACATTCTATAGATATTTGTCAAATCCATTCATTACAAAACATCCATTAGTTTCACTGTGTCTTGTTTAGTTTCTGTTTCCATGATCTGTCCATTGATAAGAGTGGGGTGTTGAAGTCTCCCACTATTATTATTTGCAGTGCAATGGGTGCTTTGAACTTTAGTAAAGTTCTTTAATGAATGTGCATGCTCTTGCATTTGGAGCATAGATGTTCAGCATGAGAAAGAGTTCATCTTGGTAGATTTTACCTTTGATGAGTATGATGAGTTATCTTTTTGATAACTTATGGTAGAAAGCCGATTTCATTTGGTATTAAAATAGATAGTCCAGTTAAATGGTTATTGGGACCATTTGCTTAGAAAGTTGTATTCTAGCCTTTTATTCTGAGGTAGTGTCTGTCTGTCACTGAGGTGGGTTTCCTGTATGAAGCAAAATGTTAGGTCCTGTTTACATAGCCAGTTAGTTAGTTTATGTCTTTCTATTGGGAAACTGAGTCAATTGATATTAAGAGATATTAAAGAAAATGATTGCTGCTTCCTGGTATGTTTGTTGTTAGAGTTGGGATTCTGTTCATGGGGGTATCTTCTTTTAGGTTTGTTGAAAGATTACTTTCTTGCTTTTTCTAGGGTGTAGTTTCCATCCTTGTTTTGCTTTTTTCCCTTTATTATCCTTTGAAGGGCTGGATTTGTAGAAAGACAATTTGTAAATTTGGTTTTGTCATGGAATACTTTGGTTTCTCTATCTCAAGTAATTGAGAGTTTTGCTGGGTATAGTAGCCTGGGCTGGCATTTGTGTTCTCTTAGGGTTTGTATAACATCTGCCCAGGATCTTCTGACTTTCATAGTCTCTGGGGAGAAGTGAGGTGTAATTTTGACAGGTCTGCCTTTAAATATTAGTTGACCTTTTTACCTTACTGCTTTTAATATTTTTTCTTTGTTTTGTGCATTTGGTGTTTTGAGCATTATGTGTTGGGAGGAATTTCTTTTCTGGTCCAGACTATTTGGAGTTTGGTGGGCTACTTGTATGTTCGTGGGCATCTCTTTCTATAGGTTATGGACGTTTTCATCTATAATTTTGTTGAAGGTATTTACTGGCCCTTTAAGAGTAAAATCTTCATTCTCATCTATACCTATAATCCTTAGGTCTGGTCTTCTCATTGTGTCCTGGATTTCCTGGATGTTTTGAGTTAGAATCTTTTTGCATTTTGCATTTCCTTTGATTGTTGTGTCAATGTTTTCTATGGAGTCTTCTGCACCCGAGATTCTCTTATCTATCACCTTTATTCTGTTGGTGGGGCTTGCATTTGTGTCTCCTGATCTCTTTCCTAGGTATTCTATCCCCAGAGTTGTCTCCCCTTGTGATTTCTTTTCTATTTCTACTTCCAGTTTTAGATCCTCTACGGTTCTGTTCAATTCCTTCACCTGTTTGTTTGTGTTTTCCTATAATTCTTTAACACATTTTTGTATTTCCTCTTTAAGTGCTTTTACTTGTTTAGCTGTGTTCTCCTGTATTTCTTTAAGGATGTTATTAATGTCCTTCTTAAAATCCTCTACCAGCATCATTAGATATGATTTTAAATTGGAATCTTGCTTTTCCGGTGTGTTGGGGTATCAAGGAATCACTCACTCACTTTCCAGCTTCTGGCTATTATAAATAAGGCCGCTATGAACATAGTGGAGCATGTGTCCTTATTACCAGTGGGAACATCTTTTGGGTATATGCCCAGGAGAGGTATTGCTGGATCTTCCAGTAGTACTATGTTCTGTTTTCTTTTTTCTATTTTTTTTAACTTTTTAAAAATTAGATTTTTCCTTTATTTACATTTCAAATGCTATCCCAAAGGTTCCCTATACCTCGCACCGCCTGCCCTTCTCCTCTACTCATTCACTCCCAATTCTAGAACCTGGCATTCCCCTATACTGGGGCATATAAATTTGTAAGACCAAGGGGTCTCTCTTCCCAGAGATGACTGACTAGGCTATCTTCTGGTACATATGCATCTAGAGACACAAGCTCTGGGGGTACTGGTTAGTTCATATTGTTGTTCCACCTAAAACGTTGTAGACCCCTTCAGTTGCTTGGGTATTTTCTCTAGCTCCTCCATTGGGGGCCCTGTGTTCCATCCTATAGATGACTGTGAGCATCCATTTCTGTATTTGCCAAGCACTGGCATATCCTCACTCAAGATAGCTATATCAGGGTCCTTTCAGCAAAATCTTGCTGGCATATGCAATAGTGTCTGGGTTTGGTGGATGATTATGGGATGGATCCTCTGGTGGGGTAGTCTCTAGATGGTCCATCTTTCATCTTAGCCCCAAACTTTGTCTCTGTAAATCCTTTCATGGGTGTTTTGTTCTCTATTCTATGGAGGAATGAAGTATCCACACTTTGGTCTTCGTTCTTCATTTTCTTGTGTTTTGCAAATTGTATCTTAGGTATGCTAAGTTTCTGGACTAATATCCACTTATCAGTGAGTGCATATAAAGTGACTACTTTTGTGATTGGTTTACCTCACTAAGGATGTTATCCTTCAGATACATCCATTTGCCCAAGAATTTCATAAATTCATTGTTTTTAATAGATGAGTTCCATTGTGTAAATGTACCACATTTTCTGTATCCATTCCTCTGTTGAGGGACACCTGGGTTCTTTCTAGCTTCTGGCTATTATAAATAAGGCTGCTATGAACATAGTGGAGCATGTGTCCTTTTTACCAGTTGGAACATCTCCTGGGTATATGTCTAGGAGAGGTATTGCTGGATCCTCTGGTAGTACTATGTCCAATTTTCTGAGATAACGCCAGACTGACTTCCAGAGTGGTTGTACAAGCTTGCAATCCCACCAGCAATGGAGGAGTGTTCCTCTTTCTTCACATCCTTTCCAGTATCTGTTGTCACCTGTGTGTTTGATCTTAACCATTCTCACTGATGTGAGGTGGAATCTTAGGGTTGCTTGGATTTGCATTTCCCAGGTTACTAAGGATGTTGAACTTTTTTTATGTGTTCCTCAGCCCTTCAGTATTCCTCAGTTGAGAATACTTTGTTTAGCTCTGTACTCCTTTATTTATTTATTTATTTATTTATTTATTTATTTATTTATTTATTTATTTTCTTCTCTTTATTAGATATTTTCTTCATTTACATTTCAAATGTTATCCAGAAATTTCCCTTACCCTCCCGCATCCCTGCCCTGCTCCCCTACCCACCCCCTCCCACGTAATGGCCCTGGCATTCCCCTGTACTGGGGCATATAGAGTCTGTATGACCAAGGGGCCTCTCCTCCCAATGATGGCCAACTAGGCCATCTTCTTCCATATATGCAGCTAGAGACATGAGCGCAGGGGGAACTAGTTAGTTCATGT
>CACVCL010032723.1:0-13686 GCA_902729485.2 Mus minutoides | reverse complement strand
TAGCTCCAAACTTTGTCTCTGTAACTCCTTCCATGGGTATTTTCTTCCCTATTCTAGGGATGAATGAAGTATCCATGTGTTGGTCTTCCTTCTTGATTTTCTTTTGTTTTGCAAATTGTATCTTGGGTATTCTAGGTTTCTGGGATAATATCCACTTATCAGTGAGTTAAAAGGGTTGTGAAACAAACCTAAAATAGTTGAACACTAATAAATTATGGAGTAAAAAAAACAAAAATAAAAATGAAACATTGCTGATTAGTAAGGACATAGCCCCTGGAAACAACTGAGCTGTCATGAAATATCAGCTGGAAATAACTGACCAATCATGACCTAGCATCTTGAAATAACTGACAAACCATGACATTGTACCTGAAAACAACTGACCAGTCAAGAATTAGGAAATGGAAACAACTGACCAGTCATGACATAGCAGCTTGAAATAACTGACCAATAATGATACAACCAACTGGAAGTAAGCTATATTAGAAGATTTTCAGATCCAGAATATTCAAAATCACTTGAAAATACACCAGACATATGTAGCAGGAGGAATCAATAAATGAGGTTCTAAGTAGCATAGTAACACTGAGGAAGTGGTTTATATGGTTTCTCTTTAGTAAATAGAGCAAGGCTCTCTGAAATTTATAAGCTTCCAGATTTGAATCCTTCATATGAATAAGCACTGAGCTATGATCACTATATAGTAAACAATATATAGTAAAATATATTAGCAGATGATAATTAAGTAATAACTATGTAAAATAAAACATTGCAAACTTGTTTACATCCACATTTTAATATTACCTGGATCATTCTTGAGCAATGGAGTCATTGTTGTATAAGCTGCAAGGGTGTAACCAGATGGAGTGTTTCTAGAGTTAACCACCAAGTACATGCTTGAAAGACTGAACAACTAACACAAATAAGAAGCCAGATGCTTATTCCCACCTGTGCTGGAGATTTTTTTGTCCGTTTGACTCAAACTAGAGTCATCAGAAAAGAGGGAAACTCAGCTGAGAAGATGCCTCCATAATATCGAGATGCAGTGCGTTTTCTCAGTGATGGATGGGGAGGGTCCAGCCCATTTTGCATTCCAGGATCTATAATAAACCAGCTGAGGAAACTGTGAGGAGCAAGCCAGTAAGCAGCCCTCCTCCATGGCCTCTGTATTTCCCTGCCTCCACGTCCCTGCCCTGTTTAAGTTCTGTCGTGGCTTCCTTCAGTGATGGGCTGCAATGCAGAGTGGAAGTGGAAGCTAAATGGACCGTTTCCTCCGAACTTGTCGCTGGTCACGGTGATTCATCACGTCAAGAGTAACCTTATTTCCACTCAAGGAAAAAGGCTAAGAGTAAAATCTTTTATGTATTTTATCAAAATCCTTCCTCAAGGAGACCAGAACTTCCCTTAATTCAAAGGGTTTTGGGTCTGCAAAATGGCTCAAGTCTGGAAATTGGTTCACAGGCCACTATCAAACAAAGGCTTCCTTTTGTTTGTTTGGGAATTTTTCTACTTACACTGATCAGACAAAATGCAGCAGACTTCTTATCCATTTCATGCCTGGAAACACTATGATTGATTAGCCATCACCAAAAGATCAAATGAATATTGTCACCATAAAATTCACTTTGTTCCTCCCATCATGCTCAGACCACTGTGGGCATTGCTTTGCTATGCTGCCCATTACAATAACTGTGACCACAACTCAGAGCTGCCACCTGGCCCCTGCTACTTCAGGATCCAGTTAAACCCATTGTGTTTAATTTATGCAACTGAGCAGCAGCATTTCCAACCCCGGGGTCTAGCATATCACCATGTAGAGTAAACGGAAAAGACGATTTGATTTGAGATGAAAAGTACAGATCATTGCAGAGCTGGTTTATATCTATGTTCTAAGGTACCAGGCCAAGTTAGGAAAAACCACGAATCTTTGAATCAAATTCCTAACTTGGCCTAATTCCTAACATGACCACACCCCCAGCACTAAACTCCAGACTTTGGATTCTGGAAATGCAACTTTCAGAGTAGAGGATGGAACTAACAGAAAGTCTCATTTCATCCAACAGTGCCATCTGCTGTTCATTTAGAAGGCTTACACTAGAGGCTGCAGTTATGCCTTGAGGAGTAGCGATAAAGTGCTGCCCTGTCAGTAACATCGACCTTAGTCAGAAACACTAAGAACGAGGAAAACAACATGGGGTTTCGAAGTTGTTAAGCTTTGACACCCTGCCTATAAAACCAACCAACCAAACAAACAAACAAAAAACACACAGATGTTTATTATTATTAGCACTATGATTTACATATTTGTTGTTTAAAGATGACACCAAAGGAGATAGCAAACTAAATTTTCTGAATAACAGTAGATATAGAAACATGGATTTTTGGTGATTTTCGATACTTCATTTACAAATCTATGCAAGGATTTGTATATTTCCATGACAGCTGCTTGGCTTTGAGACATCTCTGGGGAAGGTTTAAAACAAAACAAACAAATTCCCTACTAAAGGATACATTATTTTCATGGAAACCAGCACAAAAGACAATATCAACTCACATGACATTCTGTCACAGAAAGTCTTGGAATGAGCTGGGAATAGCAGGTAAGTTTGGTCTTGGCAGCAATAATAATGTAAAGAAAGGGGTCAAAGTGTTTATAAACCTTGGACACTTACAAGCAAAACTGTGGACAAAGCACAAGCCCCCACACAGTCAGGAATGCTAAGTCAGAGCAGAGGACAATGAGAAGAGATGGGGGGTAATTGAGGATACCCCCAAACTGGAAAACCTAGAGAACTCATCTATAAAACAGGAATTCCAAAACCTAGGGAAGGTATTTTGGTGGTAAGGAGAATAAAACACATGGGATCCAGCTCTCTGAATCAGAGATGGTTTGGGGAAGCGGGACTAGAGAACTAGAGAACACCATAGTGTTCAATAAATCATACAGCAGTCTCATGGCAGAAAATTCAGAAAGTGCCCTCCAGCTCTGACTGCTTTCTTACTTCAAAGAGAAAATTCCAGGGTTCCACTTGGTAAGAACAGCCCCTGGTTACAGTTGACAGGTACAAAGGAGTTTGCTCAGCAGTCATATAAACACGAATGTAAAATAATAAAAGAGACATATTAACTCCTAAACACCAGAAATAGACTGTTATAAAACAGATGAGGAATTTTGTATATTTTACCATAAAATTTAAACATATAATAAAATATAAATATACCTTGAAGCAACATATAAGATGATGGAGAGGAGAGAATGTGAAATAAAAATGGTGGAATTCATAAAGAAAATAAAATTTTAGGGAAAAATTTATTTCCCCAAATAATAATAAAGAGAACAGGACTTGGGAAATGGCTCATCTGGTAAAAAGCAGAAAAAAAAATGCAAGCCTAGGGACCCAAGTTTGAACCCTGAAACCCAGATAAAACCCAGAGAGCATTCCTATAGCAAGAGGAGAGGTGGAGACAGGCAATTTCCCAGAACCTTTTCCCACCAGCTAGCCTGATGTACATAGCAAAGTACCAGAGATGAGACAAATTTAGCTGCAATACAGTGGAACATGAAAAGCATCTTCCAAAAGTTGACCTCTGGTCTTCTCAGCTACACCATTTTATGTGCTTTAGTACCTAAACATCAGATGATCACATATTTTTAATAGAAAGAAAGAGAGGAGGAGGAGGAGGAAGAAGAGGAGAAGGAGGAAGATTGGGAATGAGAAAGAATAAGAGCTGTCACAAAGATAAATGAAGGAAGAAAAATAAATTCTCTCCCAGAAGATGAGTAAGAAGGAAGAGGAGGAGGAAAAGGAGAAAGAAGAGAAGGAGGAAGAGGAGGAAGAATAAACAGAAGAGGAGGACAAAGAGGAGGAGGAAAAGAAGAAGACCTTACATAATATTGGACATGCTTGTAATCCTAGCACTGGTTACAGAAACAGGGTATTACAAGTCAGAGAGCAGCCTTCTATACACAATGAAATATTGTCTCAATAACAACAAACAAAAAACAAACAATCTAATCTAAAAGATAAATGTTGTGGATGGGCTTTTTGCTGTTTTATGTTGATGCTACTTCCACTCTCCTGAGAGGGGTTGTGGACAAGGAGTGAGTCATACTCAGGTGACTTCTTGTGAACAAATCCCGTAATGAATAAAGGAGCCAATCACTGGGCAGGACTTCTGGGTTGGAGAGGTGAAGAGAGGAAGCAGGAGAGAGTTACCTCTTTTTGTTGAGCATAGCACGAGGAAAAGATGTAATTACTGGTGTCTCCTGGTTCCAATGGTGGATCTGTCAGGATTCACCACCTGAGGCTCATGTGGGTTCAAGAGAGAAAGGACTGTGGCAAAGCATGGGTTTGCCTGATGTGTACCACAAAGCCATGAGGGATTTGAAGCATGGTGCTGGTGTGGTAATGACCCTCCAGTAGGAACTTAGAGTTCAAGAGCTCTGGGCCAGAGTCTCCTCGAGATAAAAACAGGTCAGCCATTGCTGGCCAGTGCAGGGCTGGCTAGCCCACTGCTAAGAGAGTTGCTGGTGTATGCTGGTTCATTTTTATTATTTCCTGCAACATAAAATAGAAGTAGTTGCTGAATTTCATTGTCTACAAGAAGCCTATATGCCTACCAGAAGATGGACTAGTCAGCCATCACTGGGAAAAGAGGCTCCTTGGTCTTACAAACTTTATATGCCCCAGTATAGGAGAATGCCAGGGCCAGGAAGTGGGAGTGGGTGGGTGGGGGATCAGGGCTGGGAGATGATATAGGGAACTTTCCGGATAGCATTTGAAATGTAAATAAAGAAAATATCTAATAATAATAAAAAATATACTTTAGAAAAGAAATCAACTTAAGAGAGCATCAATGCAAAGCTTAATCAAAGAGGACACTTTACTTACAAAACTGAAAATCAATTTGGCACCTGTTTTCTACAGTTAAGGTAGACAAAAAGAAAATACCTACAAGCTAATGAAGAGATGTCCAAGATTTATCCTTTTCATTCTTTATATCTATCAACTCTAAGATCTATAGTTGCAACCAACAATAAATTCAGAAAACACTTAGATTAAGTACTTCTTGAGGAATCTAGCCAGGACAAAACTCAGGCAGTTTTCTTAGTTTCTTTTCCTGTTACTTTGAAAAAAAATACTCTGACAGAAGCAACTTAGGGGAGAGAGGTTTACATGGGGTCAGGGTTCAAGGGTAAGATCCATCATGGCAGGAAATTCCGAGCACCATTATTCTGAGGGGGATCCTCATGTTACATCTACAATCAAGCTCAGGTAGCAATTAATGCACGCTGCTGCTCATTTCTGTGTTCTCATTTATATAGTCCAGGATCCTTGCTAGGGAATGGTGCCACCCACAGTAGCAAGTCCCTCATTAACTTGTATATTCAAGATATGCCCTCAGAGGCAATCATAAGGCTACTTAGTCCTCCAGGGGACTTTAGAATCTATCATTATGACATCAGACCCTAACCGTCACATCAGCATACTGCTCATATTTGAAGTAAACCAAAATATATCAAATAGATTTGTCTGTAGATCTAATAAAAGTATATCATAGAATATTTAAAAATCTTTGTACTTATAAGCCTCATAAGGTGCAAATGATCCAACCATGAACATTTGCAGTAAAGACAACCAAAGAAAGTAAGAAGGAATTAGCTTCCTGACTGCCAGGTCTGTAACAGGGGAAAATGGCAGGTTATTTTTAGAACTCACAAATTCATTAACCAGTGCTAAAACAAATATTAAGAAATATCCTATTACAAAATCAAATAGCACAAAAGGAGTCAAGAAATTACAAATGGCACAGAGTCTAATTTCATTGCAGGTCCCAGTCAGCCTGTGATATTGTCAAATATCAAGACTTAACTATCTAAATGTGAAGAGGTTTAAAAGTGGATTAAACTATAAAAATGACAATTATAAGTATAGATTAGCTTCATAAATTAAAATATAATCATTTTAATATATTTTCTAATAATATTAGGAAACAATACATATATACAGACAAGAAATGTACTAAAATCAAATGCATTCAGGTCTTTAAAAATGCCATGCTGACAAAGACATAGTGAGTTGGCAATCAGGCTATTTTTATGTGATCCTAGTTGCTCATGTTTCTTATTTCATATCAAAAAATTGTCACAATATTTTTAAAATTCTTATTTTTTTGTTTTTAATGATAATCCTAACCATCTGATTCTAATTTTGTCCTTGTACCAAATTTTCTTGAGACTTACATGATAATGGGTTTTGTTTTGTTTTGTTGTTGTGCTGTTTTGGCTAAAAAAAAAATACACAACATACGCTTGGAGCAGGAAGAGTGCCTCTCCATTTCCTGACTACCCTTCACTATCAGGCTACTGTTGTTTATTTTCAGTTTCCTTGGTTACTTAGCGTTTTTTTTTTTCCTTGCAGTTTTCAAGTTACTAATTACATCAGTGTGGCAGATAGGCAACAAAGGGCTTTCTCAACCAGAGGATCAGAAGTCTATCTAACTTTCTTAACAAAGTTATTTGATACTTGTAACTTTCCAGTAGAAATAGAGAGTTATAGTCATAAATTTTCGCTGACATGGAAAAATCACCTAAGAACCTAAGTCTCTATTTCAGCTAATACTGATGAGATGTGGTTGACAGGACAAGAGAGTTAGCAGTTAAGTGCTCAGGTGGAATGGTGTCTGGACAAATAACACAATTCATCCTACTCTCAAGAGGGAAAATGTGTATTAGTGAAATTTCAAACTCATGTCACTTTCACCTTTGTTAATGCTCCCAAATTGAGTTAGCAACATCCTGTGATCAACCACATCAAAAACACTTGATAGATGAAATGCCATTAGCAGAATGAGCAGCTATCCATCATACAGTAAAAGTTCATCTATCACCCATGGACCAAACCCAATTCTATCTTACAGTGATACACACACACTCCACTGAAAGCTGTCAACTTCAAATCACCTAAAACTTCTCCATGATCCTATGACAATACTCAAAGAAACAATAGAGAAATTACATGGATGGTCAGTAAAAAGGACTTCTGTGACACTGTAAACATTAGCCAAGATTGTAAGATTCCTAATACAACACTCATTTGACTGTCAGAACACGGTGTTAAGGCTTCCTGACAAGAGAATACCTTATATCATGCATGATTATACACATCTCATGTTAGTTACATTGATTTTCCTTTTTTCACATGTTTATATACATAGTATGCAGGAATATATCATGTGCATGTGCACATGTAATTCGATGCAATGTATGTAAGAGGAGAAATTGTCATATAAGTGCAAGCATGAAATACCCCCAGATTGACTTTGGAAACTGTCCAGATCATTCTCTACTTTGCTTTCACTGGGGTTGGGGCTCTCACTTACCTGGGAACTTATGACTTCCATCAAATTTAGATTGCTCCAGAGTGCTCTGTCTGTTCTTCCTAAGTGCTGGGTCAGAGGCAATCCCCATCTTAGTATAAGTGATATGTGAGTTCTAGAGATACTAATTATAGTGCTGGTTTCTCTGATAGGTGCTTTATCCACTGAACCATTTCTTTGGCACCCTCATTACATATTTTTAGATAAAAAAGAAACGTGTAAGCAAATCTTACACAAAAGTGACCTGAACATGTTTTCACATTTAGAAGCATGTGCATCTGCAGTAGAAGTGAAGGTGAGCGGTGAGGAAGACATGACAGAAAACAGATATTCCTCTATGCAGATGCTCAATCCAATTAATCATCTGCCAAAAGAAAACACAGTTTCTACTTATTCTCATTAGTAAATGATTTTTAACAGTCATATAGCCTGATATTTTAACTGCTCCTTTGAAGAGCTTAAACATGCTTTTTTCTAGAGATTCCTAGGTGGATAGTGTGATTTTTTAATAATGAATTATCAGTTCCGGTTAGAACTTTAAGAAAGATACCAAATCATTATTTCAGATGCAAGGCATGAGTAATAATTCTCTATGAAGCAAAAATTCATTATATTCCTTAAATTATTTTTTGGCATATACTATGTACACACTTGTATAATAATGATTTTAATTATAAAGCCTGTGATAAATTTTACATACAATATTATATATACATGTACATATATACATTCACATACACATATAGTTTCCCAAATATAGAACTCTCTTTTTGTTAAATTTCCACTTCAAGTCAATGGGAATTTTTATCCTTCTAGTATATTGCATATTAAAAATGAGCTGTGTTTTTATTGATTTTTCAAAGCAACACTTCCAAGTATGAAAGTAATAGCTTTTTGATTGATTTGGTCAAGATGGGTCAGGCATTGAGAACAGAGGGGAGAATTAATCTGAAGGGCTGATATAAGACCTGTTCATAGTATAGATTTCCCTTTCTTGTGTCATTGTTCTCTTGTTAGAGACCTGATGGAATGCCTTATCAGAGTGAATGATAAAGTGACTAGAATTTGAGGTGGTAAGCAAAGATGGAGGAGAATTAAGTCCATTTTCAAATTAAAGGTAGAGACTGAGTTTCATATCACAGGATTCTCAGATGAAACACTATAATTTTAGCAACAAAAATGCTTAATCATTATAGAAAATGATTAGACAAAATTTACATAAGAAATATTAAGAATGTGATACCTTCAATGTAATGTACCATATTGAAGACTTGAAATTTACTCAGAAGATTTTAGCATGAGTTTGTTGATTCCTTCACAGTGTATAATTACCTAACAAAAGGCAGCTTACATACCCAAGTCAAAGACTTATGTACCTACTATTCCTATGTTTCTATTTCACCTCAACAAAGGAGGAAAGATAGATCATTATTTAACTTTGTCTTCCTGAAAAAAAACAACAGAGGTTTCAGAAAATATGCTTACAAAGTATTGAAATTATCAACCAAATTGCACACAATAGTCTAGAATTTTGACACTGATATTTATTCATTTCTTTGTTTAAGTGATTCAGAAAATGTTTTAAGGACACAGATAGAACAAGATTCTAGAAACTCTGTGTTATGCTAAATAAAAGCTAATTCCTTTGTACACATACTATAACAACCACTCATATAGTCATACCATAAAACTCAGGATTCTCAGCAAGAGCAGCAGCAAGATCCGTGGGCCACCTGTGATGTCCCAAGCCATGGTAATATTGTCCAGAAAAACTGAGTCCTGAAGTGATGGACTTGATTCTTAGACATACTAACACAACCATGAAGACTCAATGGTCTTTCTGCCCTCCAAGATAGAGGTATTAATGGATACAGGGAAATAAATAGTAGATGAAAGAATATATTGAAAGCTTTGATAGTACACCACATAAACAAAATGCTGCANCAAGCCATGGTAATATTGTCCAGAAAAACTGAGTCCTGAAGTGATGGACTTGATTCTTAGACATACTAACACAACCATGAAGACTCAATGGTCTTTCTGCCCTCCAAGATAGAGGTATTAATGGATACAGGGAAATAAATAGTAGATGAAAGAATATATTGAAAGCTTTGATAGTACACCACATAAACAAAATGCTGCAGGAGAAATGTCCATGAAGAGCTATATAAGCTACTTCAGACAATAGGAAGGGATCATACATACCCTGGGAAGGAAAAAGAAGACAGGTGCTGGGGGAGCTCACATGGAACATACTAGTAATACTGCATAGGGAGCTGACATAAAGCATACTTTTATATTGCATGGGGAGCTGATACAGAACACACACATGGGAGGAGATATGAAGACAAAGTATGGAGCAGAAACTGAAGGAAAGGCCATCCAGAGACTGCCCCACCTGGGGATCCATCCCACATACAGTAACCAAACCAAAACTCTATTGTGGATGCCAACAAGTACCTGCTGACAGGAGCCTGATAGAGCTGTCTCCTGAGAGGTTCTGCCATGCCTGACAAATAGAGGGGTGGGTGTTCTCAGCCAACCATTAGCCTGAGCACAGGGTCTTCAATGTAGGTGCTAGAGAAAGGACCCAAGGAGATGAAGGGGTTTGCAGCCCCATAGGAAGAACAACAATATGAACAAATCAGTATCCTCAGGGCTCCCAGGGACTAAACCACAAACCAAAGAGGGACCCCATAGCTCCAGCCACATATGTAGCAAAGGATGGCCTTGTCAGGCACCAATGGGAGGAAAGGCCTCCTGTGAGGGCTCAATGTCCCAGTGTAGGAGAATTCCAGGACCAGGAAGTGGGAGTGGGTGTGTTGGTGAGCAGGGTGAGGGGGAAGGGGGAAGGAGTAACAGGTTTTCAGAGGGGAAACTGGGAAAGAGGATAACATTTTAAATGTTGTAAATAAAGAGAATATCTAATAAAAAAAGATGGTATATGAGTTTCACATGGGACATATTTACAACACTGCATGGAGAATTCACATGGAACATACTTGTAACATTTTATGGGTTGCTCACATGGAACATACTTATAATGGTTCACACTACCATACATTCTCTTCAAGATTTCCTAGCATTCCAGGGTTACTTTATGAATGTAGGAAGGATTTTCTAGATAGTGAAATGACAGATAATGGCTAAGAAACTCCCAAAACTATTAAGTGACAGATCACTTTATCTAAGCAAGATGAAAATATAGACCCTTTTCTTTTTCCAAATTGAGGTAGAGTAGTTCTAACTGGGACCCAAGTTGAGATGTCATTAGAACCTGTGACTAAGGTAAAAAGAGGTTAGAAAGGTGGGATTTATGATGTCATCTAGCGTGACCTGTAAGTCACTAGTTCAGTGCAGCAGCCCTGAACCCTTAAGTCCTTTTGTCATCCTAGTACCAAAGCCATAGTTTGTACCCTCATCCTTATCTCAGTGCTTACTCTATTAAATTATCAAGAACCTTTCTCCAATATCACTTCATCTTTGAAATTTCAGAGCAATTTTTTTTTATTTAATCTTTTTTTTTTTACAGTCCAGTCTTTATCCCCCTCCTGGTCTGCCCTCTCTGACTGCTTGGCATCCCATACCTCCTCCCCACACCCATCTTCAGGATGTATACATTTAATAGGATAACTTGCCTGATTAAGTCTGTATTTAAAATAACAACAATGTGGGGACACAGCTTAGTCAGTACAGTGCTTCCCCTGCAAGCATGAAGACCTGAGTTTGATCTGAACTACCCATTTATAGCAGTTGGAGCTTGTAGATCAGCATAGTGAAGGTAGAGCGGGAAGAATCCCTGCAGCCAGCTCACCAATCAGCCTAGCAAGTCAGGGAGTTCCAGGCTCCATGGGAGGTCACATCTCAAAAAATCAGATGGAGAGCAAGTGAGGAACACTTGATATCAAACTCTGGCTTCCATGTGTACATAAACACCCTTGTATACTCATCTCATGCTCACATACACACAAACATAAACATACATACATACATACATACATACATACATACATACATACATCAAATAAATAAAATTGAAAACATGAACTCTTGTAAGCAGAGCTATAAACATCTAATTCAAGGGGTCATTATAAGAATGAGAGTTAATGCAGTAACTGGCAAAAAAATTTCATGCTCCTTTGTTATACATATGATAAAAGAGATTGAACCTAGTGTTATGCTCTAGACTACTGTGGCCATGTTTGAAAGTAACAAATATTCAGACCTGTAGAAAGCTCAATGGAAATGGTTCCTTCTGCCATGCTTCATCACATGAATGATCCTGGGAACCTACATGGGGGAAGGGAAGAACCAACTTCTGCTACTTGTGTGACTTCTACACATGTGTTATGGCAGCTGCAGACATACACACACAGACACACAGGCACACAGACACACACACACACATACACACACCCTACTAGCCAAATAACTAATGAATATATAATTAAAAATAAGAAAATATAGTCACCAATACTTTCAGAGCAGGTAAGACAGCCCTGAGTCTTGGTCTGTGCATGTTAGATAAATCAGCAGATGATTTTTATGAGGTGGCTTCATATCATCAATGCCATCACTATGGAAATTTGCAGTTAAATCAATAGTAAAAGATATAAAGATAAAATCTCAACTCTAGTAAGTTTGTGCAAATAATGAGTACAGATTCATTTTTTTGTGTGCATGATGACATACCAATACTGCTATTTACATTTTAATCTGTCTCTTACTAATTATACAATAAAAACACAGGTATTCATTGCTATATACTGTCATAAAAGCAAAAAGAAATGGTAAAGAGTATGTAATAGTGATATCTTTGCTAAATAAACCCTTAATACTATATTACCTCAATTATGAAAATCATCATAGTTAATAGTAATCAGAATGGTCAGCTGCCGCAGAAGCTGCAGCATTATGATTTATAAGAAGTATAACCAATAAACATATTATCTGCTACAACTATTAGGGAAATGGAATTTCATTGCAATAATATTTTGCATAGTATTTAAAGATCTTCCTTATTTTATTCAGTGTAAGAAATATGCACAAATATTGAAATTTTATCTGAGTATTGTAGTATGACCCTTAAGCATAAATTTTATTTTGACCATTAAAATAAGTAGTATACAAATATCATATAGATAGATAAAATATACTTTGAAAGAATTAAGCACTCTATAATTTAAAAAGTAAGTTATATACAGCATTACTCTATAACCCTAACTTTTCTTGGTGCAAGAAGATTCTTATATATTGTCAGTAGCTTTGGCCCCTATTCTGTAAAGCAGCAGTGTATCATTAAAACTATAAGCTGGAGGGAACTAATCTTAGAGGAAATCCCATAGCTTAGGCTGTAGTAAATTCCACTTGCTTCAAAAGTCTCCATAGACTCCCAACATATACAAAAGTGTCCCACGAATGCACAGCTCATAAAATACCCCTCAAATGCAGAGCATATCTCTAACCAGTGGGGTAGATTTCATGTACTTCTTACAAGGTTGTCATTCTCTAGTCCTGTAGAAAAACTACCCATGCTTAGACCGTTTCTTTTGTAGGTTATATAGCTCGGGAACTCCTTCAAACCATAGCTTTTCACACTGGAAGGTTCATCTTTCTAATTTCCTCTAGCATTTGTTTGCCTTTATCACTTTCAATAAAACCTGTACACAACCTGAAATAAAGTAAAAACAATGGAATCCAGCCTATCTGTATATCACTTTGCAGAAAATATATTCTCTCTCGTAATGTACCTTTCAAACTAACTCTAGCTCTAGTTTTATAAAATTGTGTGTGGGGAAATACAATCTGGAGAAAGGATCTGTAACCTTCATCTCTAGGCACATAAGTCAATAGATCATTGTGACAGCTCCTCCAGCCATACGAAAGATCGATATTAAGGCATTTACCTGTGGAGATTTCAACATTGTGCCATAGATTTTCAACTTGCTGGCTCACTTTCTGGTTTCCAACTTTCTGTTCCACAGAAACACAGCCAACTCTAAAGATAAAGTGTATACTAAGAATACAAAATTGTGTTTTGGGTTCCTTTTAATGTTGAAAATTAATTTTGGTCAAAGTAAGAGCATTTAAATGAACATAAGTCAAATGAGTCTAATAATACAAGAGGACACTTTATGTGATTGGTTGTTATATGGTTGTTGACTTACTCATCTACATTTGCTAAGGATAATAGAGATGTGAAGATGATGGGCACATAAATGCTGTTATGATAAAAAGATGTAATTTTAGATAGGTGTCTTAGTCAGGTTTCTATTCCTGGACAAAAATGGCTAAGAAGCAGTTGGG
>CACVCL010032720.1:0-13757 GCA_902729485.2 Mus minutoides | reverse complement strand
ATTTGAAAAGTAATGGACTTAGTCATTTTGCAAAGAACATTTCAAGATACACCACTATTCATGACTTGGTAAGGTTGTTGCCCACTGCATTTTCTGATGTTTCTAATGAAGATATGTAAAATGCAGGTTTGGTAAATTAAACAAATGCATGAGTATGGTTAACATGTATAAGAAAGGTTTAGATAAAGCATTCACAATTGTTAAAGTCATGGGTATAATAAAATAAGACATTCATACTTTACATTAGGGCATAGAAATGTGTCTTCAGAGGAAGACCTTGAAGGTTCTAGCTTGTAAAATTGAAGTTCATTTGAAGGAAGAAAAACAAAACTGTGAATGATACTGATGTAGTTTCCTGCTGGGGCTTGAGGGTGGACATAGGATTAGATTCTGCTACCAAATTACAGATCATCATATCTTTGGTATAACACCAAACAAAGACTCTATCTTGAGTCGGGAGGAGAACTTGGCAGAGACTACACACAGTGCTGGTTTTTAAAAGCATGACAAACTTGTAGAGCTTAATAGACAGAGAGGCTTCAGCAAAGCTTCCTAAGAGGTGTTGAGACCAAGAAATGTGTGCCAAGATTCCTTGTATAACACTCTGAAAAGCTATCACATGACACTTAGAAGGTATAAGCTAAGTTTCATGGAGAAGTTAGAACCTGAGGATATGCTGGAAATACAAGTGCCATGGGATATTCAATAAGAAAAGCTTCAGCCTCAGACAGACAGTGGACCGAGCAGAAGAACTTTATATGACATTGAAAAAAAAAAAGTAAAAAGAACCTGAATAATAAATGTTGTGAATCCAAGAAGATTCTATGGAGAACCCCTTGTCCTGCACTCATTCTGCCTTGCTTTGGTTCGAACATTTCTTGTGATAATACTATTCTTTCCTTTTGGTATGGGATGATTATTATTCTATACCATTATATACTGGAAATATTTAACTTGAGGTGCTTTTTTCTTTATAGAATTTTAAAAATTTACTTAAGTTTTGGAGACACGTTGTACTTTTAAGCGAATTTTATAGTATTTTCCTATAATGATTATAGGAAATTTTAAAGTTGTAATTAATGCATTTTTGGCATTAAAAGATTATGATGAGCCTAGATTGATCAGGGTTGGAATGTGACACTTCAGAAGGATTATATTTGGTGAGTGGAGCTATGGCTCAGTGGTTAAGAGCCATACTTACTAACAAAATCATGATGACCAGATCCCAGCATCCACATTATAATTGAGTGTGGCATATTTAGAAACCCAGTATTGAAGGGCAGAGAGATATAATGATTACTTAGGCTTGTTCATTGCCCAATAGTTGAAGGACACAACAAACACATACTCTAAGTTCAATGAAATGCATGTTTTAAAAAATAAACAAGAGACTGATAGAGAGATAGAAACCCAAATATTTTCTTCTGGACTTCTTGTATTCATAAGAACATGCATATATGTACATATTCTTGTACCACACTTAAACACCCCGTACCACCTGGACAAACATACACAAGCAATGTGTTTACATGTCAATTTGAGAAAGTTTGGTCTTACAATGGTTGTCATTGTCAATTTGACTAGACTTCTAATAATCTTATAGAAACACATCTTGGTATATGAGTAGGATTGAATCCACTGAGATTTAGGTGAGAATAAAAGCTCAAACATGAGTATGGGTGACAGCATCCCATACACTGGAATCTCAGATAGAATAGCAGTGAGCAAAGGAGGAAATCAGCTAAACTGTCACATTCAGCTTTCTCTGCTTCCTGAGTGTTGACACAATGTCACCATCTGTCCAGGTTCTTGCCACTATAACATTACAACTTCCTCTCCATTTTTGCTGTTCATTCAAACTATGAACTGATGTTACTTTGTCAACTCATGATTTTCAAGTATTTTGTCAGAGAAACAAGAAACATAGTTAACACATACTTTCATAGAGTACAGGTTCAACTTTATGCAATGTACATTTACCACTACACAACTTTTGTAAACAAAATAATAAATTAAGTTACAAATCTAGCCTTGTGAATTGTATACCTTGCCACTACCAAACAGCAAAGAAATAAAACATATGCAGAAGAATTTTGTGTGTGTGTGTGTGTGTGCATGTGTGTGTGTGTGTGTGTGTGTGTGTGTGTGTAAATGTTGCCATTTTTGATTAATATCTTTAGTCCAGCAGTTCTCAACTTGAGAGTTGTGACCCCTTTGGTGGTCAACCAACCCTTTCATATGGGTTGCATATCACATACACTACATATGATATAATTGCATTTTGATTCATAACAGTAACAAAATTATACTTATAAAGTTTCACCAAAATAATTTTATGGTCAGGGGTCACAATAACATGAGGGTCACAGCAAGAAGTTTGAGAACTGCTTTTGTCACTGAGATTTTTAAGGAGAATAATGGCATTATCATCTTCTCTAAATGCCTACCCTTACTATGGCTTCACAGATCACTTTAACAGGAAGCCACCATAAACTAGGACTTTTCAAAATCCATGATTCATATAGCCTCAATGACCTTGCAAGATCATGCACTGTCTAGTTACAACACAGAATATTTTCTCAGTGCAGACTATATTTATGATAATGATGTGCTTATTGGAATATTCAATGAATCCAGATGATTAACTTTTCTACTATAGCAGAAAGGGCTTTTGAATAGATGCTGTTGACAGCCAACAGAAAATAGCAAAATTCAACTTTTTCAGATGTTCTCATTAAAACTGTGCCGACTCCAACGAGCTTACTGCTGCAGCTGCTGCTGCAATGCTTACCTTCAAGTGCACTGGATTTCAATTTGTCTTACAGTGAATAGAGTTTCAGCATCTTCGTGTTTATAATAAACAACTTTCAATACATTCCACACTTGGGGAATTGTCCTTGTTCTTTGAGCCAGAAATACTATGCTTCTTGGCAGTCTTCTAGCCCCTGGGATTTTAGTTAAATAAGAAGTAGTTTGAAAGAATACAGTATTCTGGTATGAGAAATCCAAAGAATTTAAATTACTTGCCTGTGTTAGATGCCTTTTTCGGAAAAGCACAAAGAATATAAATTTGATTTTTGCATTTTAAGCACTTACACACACAACATACATACAGGGACATAGACACTCAGCTTGCTATACAATAATTTATCATCATAATGGTTAACAATTTCACTGAAACTAACCCTGCATTTATATTCTGAGGATATTTTATTTGACTGAATCTTCGACACCATGCTGTTTATGAGGACAGTATAAAGTTGCTGTTGTCAGTGGGAAAATCGGTCAATATGTAATGGTAGCAGAAAGTTTACTCTGGAAACTGCTTTTGATTCAGAAACCTTTCAGGAAATTGTAAGAATGAATAGATTATTCTTTCTTATTTGAGAACATTTATTATAAACCATAGAAAATACAGGTTTACCTATGAATGGAAAAATATTTATAATTTATTCTGGTTATAGATTTTTTAAAACGAGATAAGGACACAAAAGGTCAAGAACATGGAGACCAGTGCTCAGGCTTTATCTCAGCTACTGAGTGTATGTTGTTAACTGAGGTGAGAAGATCTAGTCTAACAGTAGAAAGTGGCAACCCTGGGGCATTAAAAAGAGAGGACAGGATAAACACAAGTATGCATCATTCACTTATTCTGAACAATAGATACAATGTGACCAGTGGACTGAAGATCCCAGCTGCACACCTTTCTCTCCATGATGGACTGTAAAGTCCTGAAACTGTGAGCCATAGTCAGCCCCCTTCATTTTATTTTGCTTTGACTGGATATTTTGTCAAAGCAATAATTAAAAGAACTAATCTATCCTATGACATTATTTCCTCAGCAGTATATATTCCTTCTAATGATTTAATGATTTACTTATCAAATATATGAAGTTTCATTTGTTATATGCAGACTATTAAATAAAACTTTATGTTGAGAATGAACCTATTAAATCATACTAATTAGTAATTATATAAAACAAAAGTGAATATTTTCTTTGTTCTAAATAAACATTTTTTTTCTTACTGGAGTATTTAAACTTTGGAATAATTTAATTTTGTAGATTTCATGTAGTATACCTATTATTTCCTAAATATGATTGAATGGAATGAGATTAATGTGACCATATGAACCAAGTTCTGTTTCTGAAAATATCTAATATCTAGGAAGATTTTGGAATGAAAATGTACCAAGATTTGGTCAGTGGATATTTCATCAGGTTAATGTATTATTCCAAGCCTGATGATCTACGTTTGATCCCTGGACTCCCATGGGAGAACAGAACTGACAAAGACAAATTTTTATTTAATCTACCTAAAAAATTGCATATGCATGTATACATGCATATGTCTGTGCCCCCTCCCACACACACAGAGGCACACACTGTTAGCTGTTTAATCAAATTGTTAATGGAAATGAAAATTACTCTTTTTGTTAATGAGGTTAAGCATGCCAAAATGTTTCACATTTAATGCTTTGTTCCAAAGGTAAACTACAAAGTCACGCGGAGAACAAACCAATGAGTTCCTTTTTAAAAGCGTTTCACACAATGTTGTAATATTGACTATTCTGGGGGTGGGGGGTAGTGGAAAGAGCTCTAGGTGAATCTTTGTCAAGTTTAATAGAATGGGAAACTTCAAGGCAATGACAGACTAAGGCCACATCATGAGCTGTGGTTAGCATAGCTAAGAGGACCAGTAACTGTCTTTGGCTTCATTATAAATCCTTTTCTATATTATTAGTCTTTCAAGTCTTTCATTCTTGTCTGTTCAGAATTATCTGTTCTTTTAATTCACCCAATGCTATAATATAATCAAAACAGTATTTTAGAACAAATCTCAAACCACTTAAAGAATCATCTTCTTCCATTCCATCCCCCTTCTTATCAAATTAAATCTAGGATGTGTTGTGAAATACTGATTGTATGTCAATCTAAGGACAGAGAATTTTTCTTCATATTCCACTCCCTAGTAAAACTCTTAAGCTCCTAGCAGAGCAGTTGTGACACCCATCTTTAATCCAGCATTCAGGAAGCAGAGGCAGGCAGAACTCTACAATTGAGGACAACTTCGTCTACAAAGCACAATCTATAACCAGTTTCAAACAAACCAACAACAACAAAAACAAAAACACCTTCAAATTCCTTACTTTGTCTCTTATGCTGTCTCCTGAGATATCCTAGTCTTCATCAATGGCCACAGAGCCACTTATATATCTTTTGAAATAGTGACATCAAATGATAGCATCATGACTATTGTGGATCCATAAATTATAGTTGAGCTTGAGGTCACTAATGGAGTTGAATCCCAGAGTTTTATCAGAGATCAAATGGTCTACCACAGCCAGAAGCTGAAGTAAGGTCTGAAATGTGGTGCATGGAAAGAAGTCTGTAGCTTTTGTAATGAGAAGAGCCTTCCTAAGAAAGGACTCTAGTGAGGCAGTTTTCAGTCTCTTTCAACTCTGATTTTTTTTTTCCTTGACAGATAAAAGAAGACAAAGCAATTAGTAAAATGGAAAAAGGAGAGACAGAATAGACAATGAAAAAATAGTCTTTATTCCCAGGGCTCATATATCTGGCACAAATTAAGTATGAAACAGTATAAAAGGCAAAACAGAAAGTGAGATACTTTAATGAATAGATGGCTTAGAATGTAATAAGCTAATTATTATCACAAAGTTGATCTTAATTACTATAATGTTATCATTCTTATTAACAAAAATGAATAGACATTTCTGGATTAATATTAATTCATTAACAATTTGATCATTAGTAATATCAAATATATAGTATATTAATTGATGGAAAATTATATAGTGGATGAATGTTTTGGATTTCTAATGGTTTAATAAATGAAAGGACAAAATGGCAAATTATAAACGGGAAGTATAAAAAGGTTTGTAGCTAAAAAATGAAAAGAATTTAAAACCTGGAGGATCATAAAAACATAAAAGAAAGTGTGGGGCATTGGGCACAGACAGTCTGGTTTCCAGTTGAGGCTAGATGTTGAACCCTGTGACCCAGTGGTGATACTTTACCTACATGGAACGGAAAGAGTTCTCTCATGTCTCCTGAAACTCTGGCACCTGTCAAAGTTACTGCCTCCTCAGCCCCCACAAGAGAAGCATGGTTAGTAGTCAGGTAGGCAATGTCCCAAGCTTCTGACATTAGGGCTAAACTCCTCCCCAGTTACCTAGCAACAGTAAGATAAAGAAGCCCACTATAAGAAGGGCTGTTTGGCCCCTCCTCACTCTCTCACTCTCTCCTCTCACTCTCTTATTCTCTTGCTCTCTTGCCTGCCTTTTTCCTCTCTCTCTTCCTTTTCCCCTTTGTCTCCTCTTGGCCTTGGCTGCTCTCTGTCTCTCTTTCCATCTTTTCTCTTTCCCCTGCCTTTCTACAATAAAGCTCTAAAACCATAAACTGTCTCTGTTCATTTGTGCTTACTCTCGCATTGGGGACCTCTCTTCCCTCAGCCCTCTCTCCCATAACCCCAGGACAACAACCTGTCGCCCCAGGACTCCTGATGCCCACCCAGGGCCAAGTGGAAAGCATCTGGAAGCCTTCCCATGTCCACCTGCCCAGAGCATAAGAGGAACTTAGGACGGACATGGGCTATCCTCCCTCCCCCTCCTTCCCCTAACCCCTTTTAGTTCCCACAAGTATGAAGATGTACAAACATCTAGGAGTCCCTAAAGGAGAAATATTGACAAGGCTAGAAACACATATTCTTATTGATAGTTACAATTCTGTAAATACAAATATGTGTCTATATCCCTGATATCATTTCCCATAGTTTGAACGACAAATAATTGGTGGACTGTATTGTTAATATTAAACAGATACTGGTTACTAAGGCTTTGTATATGATAATAAACCTAAGATTATAATATTACAGATGAGTCCTTTAAGCTAATGAAATAAAATTATTTATTTCAAAATAGAAAAGTTTCAGTAAACAAAACTTTAATCAGAAACAAGATGCTACAAATATATGAAGAATATGACATTAGAGACAAGTTAAAATGTTATAGAAAAATTATTCAACATATAAATTAATAGTTATTTATTGTTTTTTTTCTTTCTGTTGTTAGACAAGTTTAGGGTTAACTAAAATAGATAATATTATAAAGTGCAGAAAGAATTCTATGCACACTAATTTTTTATAAACAGCTTTAAAATAGAAAGATGACCATATACGTAATTAGCTAAATCCCATTGACCTACTTGTACTTTGTCCTTAGGATGTTTGGATTTCAGCAATTACGTTAATTCACTGTATTCAGCAGTTAGGGCGTTTTGATCTTTACTCGTGCCATGTGCTGGTATGTATATGCACCTATCCACCTACCCTGCCAACAGCAGACTTTTAAGACTAAATTATGACAGCATGGAACTAGGCTATAGTATCAAGGGAAATGAACAAGTAGAACAACCATACTAAATGTGACCTAGCTTCTTGTTTTCTTTCTTTTTTGTTTTTTTTTTTTTAATAGTACATGATTTTGAAAGTGTTGATATTAGATGACTTTTTTTTCAATTTTTTTCTTTTTTAAAATTTTTATTAGAGAAATTCTTCATTTACATTTCAAGTGTTATCCCAAAAGTCCCCAATACCCACACCCCGCCCTGATTCCCTACCCTCCCCCTCCCCCTATTTGGCATTAGATGACTTTTAATAAAAGTTGTTATAATCAAGGCTCCCATTTTCACTTAGAATTTTAACTGAATTGCATTTCTAACTTCAGATTTGAACTCTCTGGGACCTAATAGGAAACAGCATGCAAGAATAAATGCATTGTACTCTAGATTTGTTTTGCATAATCTCAACATATTAGTATAACTTTATTAGTTACAGTTTATAATTAATGAACTAGTAGAAGGATGCTAGAGTGGTGAGCTGGGAATGGGTGTGTGTGTGGGTGGGTGGGTGGGGAGCACCCTCTTAGAGGCATAGGGGAGCAGGGAGGGGAGGAGGCTGTTGTGCACAGGAGATCCTTAAGGGGGACATTTGAAATGTAAATAAATAAAATAACCAATAAAGAGAAAAACATGACAATTTCAGGGGACATTTAATATTTATTCTAAGAGGAAATTATTCCTAGAATTTTACTTCTTTTTCTAGTGGGTTATTATTATAGAAAATGAAGTTAGCATTAATCAGTGATCAGTTCATCAATATGTTTTTTTTTATTTCTCTAGCAATAAAATATGAGATACACTAACTTAACAGTGTCCTAGATTTATTTTTCTAGTGTTAAAGTCAAGTGCTTATTGCTTTAACAACTTTTGTTTGTTTTTCAGAAAATATTTCCTTCAAAAAATAGGCTTAATATACATATATATGTCTACATGTCTACATGTATATGTGCATATATGTATATATATATATATATATATATATATATATAATGTTTAACATGTAATCTACATATATGTGTAATTATAATCAACATAATACATATATTTTTGTATAATATATAATATATATATTATATGCATTTTATACCTATATTTCTATATATGTAATACACACTATATTTCAGATAAAATACCCATTTAATATATAAAATACATTATATTCTCTGATATATATGTATATATATAATATTCTGTTTCTGAAACAAGAATGTGTATATATATATATGTATATGTGTATATATATATATATATATATATATATATATATATATATACAGTGTAAATATCTAAAATGCTTAAAATGATGTGCTCTCCACAAATTTGAGCTATGTAATTCACAGTACTATACATTCAAAACACCACAATTCATATGTATGGTTTCTCAGAGATGGTGTTTTCAGACTACTGAATGGTAAGATATAACTGGTCACATTTTTACATATGAATTTATTAGTTCTATATTCTGTCCACTTATAAGTGGTGCTAGTAGTTGAATCTAGAGGCTCTCCAATATAAGAAGACTATACTTACCACTGAGCCAAATCTCTAGAATCTGACTTCATTATTATTTTTTATGAAAATTGAACACCTTTTTGGGTGTAGCATATTCCTCAATATCTTTATTATTTTTTTCTAAATACACTTGAATTTCTATTTCTAAACACTAATTTTCACATTTTTGGTAATAATCAAATGGGATTTCAAGTGATATAATAAAATAGTGAACATTTACAAGAAGTATATCACTCATGAAAGTATTTTAAACTTACCACAATGGTACTCTTTCCTACCCAACCCTATCATCTTTGCTTCTTTAAACCTTGATTACTTTTGTGTTCAGTGTTTCAAGAGATGCTGAGGAATATTGATGCCATCACAGGGTCAAAGATCTAATACAAATAGAAAATAGGGAGGTTTGCCTCTAATATCATAGAGAAGAATAAAAGCACTTGAGATTTGGACTAAGACACACAGAAACAGAAAGTACTTGGCAAAGATGTAAGAGAGGATTATTACAAGGCTGAGTTCATTGATAGTGCTCACATTAATTCCCTTACAGAAAATAAAAGACTGTCTGGAGAGCAAGGGCAAGGTTGCTACATAAGGAGTTTTGCTTGTATTTTGTGAAAACTACTTCAATACTCAAAGCTTGGGGGCATTTTACGCAGAGTTGCTTTGAAAATGCTTCCTTGTGCTTCAGCTACTAGAGAGGGCCTAAAAGGATTTTAAGGGTATTTACAAACATTTTTATGTTTATGATCTGTCAAATGTACCTCCTGCATTGCCAGGCCACCTCTTTGTCCAAAAGATCATGCAGCTGCTCCTTCAGTGAACTAAGTTTTCAGAATATTGCCATATAATAATTGTGTGAATGGTGACTCTTTATCATGAATGCATCTTTACTATATAAACTTTACAGTAACACAATGCATCATTGAAATATCCCTAAGCTTATCGCTCCAAACAGACACTGTGATTTTTACTAATAAATCCTGAATAATATTGGAGATATTTTTAGATCATATCAAGTAGTCTTTATTCATTTTTAATAATGATAAATATTTAAACATTCTTATCTGGGAAACAGACTGAATTTTGTGTTTTATTTGTTTCTAAGTATAGAAGTTAAACAAAATAAGATCAGTCACCAAACAAACTTTAAGCTAAGTGCAAATATGAATATATTTATATGTCTATATAATGTCATTTATATGTCTAAAGTAATGAGAAGGAAAACTAACATGATTTAGAAAATCCTGGATTATAAAACTACTCAATTGTACCAAATTAAGATCACATTCTTGATGGCTCAGATCATACTGCAAATGAGAGCCGGTACAATCTAAGGCCAAGGGCAGTCAATGGGTCGATTTGCGAAGACCTGGGTAAATCTTAGATTGAACATGCCTAATAAATAATTTCTGTATAGAAAGAAATTGCATTTAGTAAAACTTAAGCCTTTACCCTCTTGAGAAGTATTAGCTACCATTGACTAAATTTTTTCCTCAATTATTTCTTTGTAATAAATGTGAAGGCAAGTAGGATATATTATCCCTTCTGCTTCTGATAGTGCACTGGAGCAGCTAGTCTGGGAGAACATAGAAGGGGTGTTGCTTAATTAAGTTATAAGTTACTCTCATTCTATAGGTTTTCTCTGCAATAATTATTTATCTCATTAGAGAACAGTTTTAGTTTTCAGCAGTCCATATCATAAACAACACCACAAGATGGCAGTGTTTCAGAAAGCACTCCTTAGAACAATCATTCCTGAAATGTGGTATCTTAATGACCAAAAATGTTTAGTTGCCATTACAAGTGATTAAGAATTAATGATTCTCTAATGTCTGTGTAGCAATACGCTAGTTGTTTTATTTAAGTACTAGAACTGTCAGTTTGATTGTTTCAAAGCATTGGAAAGCTTCAACATATAAATCAGCTGAGGCCAGGAGACTGCCAGGAGATTCAGAAATCTCGTACTCACTAGTTGGTTGGTGGTTTATAATTATAAGCTTATTTTTAACTTGTTTGACAATAATTACTCATTCTAAAACATATAAGTTACAAATGAATTAAGTCATCAGCAAGTGTCTCAATAATGAGTACTTATTTAAAACTCAAGAATTATTCATATTAATTGAATATATTTTAACCAGAAAACTGATTTAAATACAGATGTATGAGTATATAAACTAGAAATTTCAAAAGCATGAGGCATCAAGGGGAATTAAAATAAATCATGCTATCCTAATATCTGATTTCAGATTTTAATTATGTCATTATATTAATGAAAAGAGTTACCAGTCAAATGTTTGATAGGACTGCATCTGTGTAATGTCAATTATTTTTCTAGTAACAAGTATGTTAAAAAAAGACTCATAGACATATAACCCAACTATTTCAATTATCAGGTCAGTTTCTTTTTCTTTATAGACTGTAAACCAGTAACTTTGAAAGATATATAAAAATTCTCATTTTCAAAAGGTTCTGTTTCTAAAGAAAACTGTAAGATTTTTTATGTTAATTTATAAAATTGTATTGCTACTGATTTGTAACAATTTAAAGAATTTCTCAAGACTGAAATATTATGTTTTCTATAGTATCCTGACAAATGGAATAATATGATTTTTTAAAAGACTAATTTACTTTATCTTTCTATTTTGTTTGTTTATATATATATATATATATATAAATATATATATATATATATATATACAAACACATATATATATATATATATATATATATATATATATATATATATATATACATAAATATTCAAAGCTTTAATTTTTTTTGTTTTTTGTTTTGTTTTTTTTGTTATCTCTGCATACTGTTAGCAAAAATTCCAGTGCTTTTTTCCATATGTAGATATTTTAGTTCCTTTTGTTCCTTGTTTTTGTTTTCAGTAATTATTTTGTGTGTTAAAATTGGATGTATGATATTAAAACCTTGAATTTAAATATTGAATTCAGGAAATTTTTGTTCAAAATGTACCTAATTGGGAAGAATGAATTTAATATCTGAATGTGTATAAAACAAAATAAATATTTACCAGTGCTACATATAAGTTCTATCACAGTGTCTGTGGAAGATGTCCATACTGTAACATACTTAACATTGATGGAACTCTCTCCATCCCCAAGGAAGAGCACTAAAATCGCATCCCAAGAGAGAGGCAGGCACAAGTTTAAAGACTCCTGAAACCTAGACCTGATTTTCCTAAACAGAGACATTAGGAACTTTGAGTTTAGATCAAAAGAAAACAAAACTTGCCATTTTTCTAATTTTATTATAAATAAATGTAGAAGGCTACAACAATTTGAAGAAATCATGATAGTCCTTTGTCAAATATTCAAATACTCACTATATATAACGACAATTATGTTTTTAAATTTACTGTGTCATTCTCATGCTATAATTGTCACTAACATGCAATATTTTGCTGGTTTCAAATTAAGTTGTGAATGTTTCTATTTTTTCAAATATTTAAAACTACACTATAGGGTTGGAGATTTGGCTCAGTGGCCAAGAGAGCCCATTGTTTCAAAAGACCTGGGTTCTACTCCCAACACCTACATGGAAGCTAACCACTTCCTTGCACACCAGCACGTGGGGTACACAGACACATATGAAGGTAAAATACTCACACATTTAAATAATAAAAACAAATCTGATTTTAAATTTATCTAATGTATATTAGGGAAATTTTAAATATAGTTAAATACATTTAAAAGCAGTTAACAAAGTTTGATGGCAGAAGTATGAGTCATTGGACAGATATATCTGTAAATATTGTATGACTTACAGATGCAATATTCTGAAACTTGGGAATATTCCCTCTTCTCTGAGTCAATATACATTTCCACCATGAAAAAGTTAATTATAACTTTTTTAGTTTTCTTAGACCATGAATCAATTTTCCTTCTTACAGATTGAGGCAGAGATATAATCAGGCAGTGTTATATGATCCCATGTAAGATTTTTTCACTCAGGATAATATTATTCAGAGTAACCTATGTTATTGCATAAATCAATATTTTTTTTTACTATTTTTATTACTTGCATGAATATAAATCAGTTTATTTTCATAGCGAAAGATATCCCACAGTTTCCACTCAGAAGCAAATACAATAAATCAACCTTAACAATGCTTCTCCACATTTTTATTTTTATTGTCTTGAGCAAATACTAGAGAGTGAAAATTCACAGCAGTGCACTAATGTTATCCAAAACCATTTCTTATCAACATAAAGTACTGAGAACAGCTGAGGCAAGATTCATTTCTCCTCGGACTTCCATAAAAATGTAATGGATTGATCAGGTGGCAGCTACAGAACTCTGCAGTGGAGTAGTGTTCACCTTGATTGTGATGGACAATATAGGATTACCACTAAGAGTCAACACATTTACCAGACAGTAAAATCTAGAAAGGCAACACAACACCAAAATGATCATGTAGGACCATGTCTTAGAAGACTGGCTTTTGATGGGCATTGCCTGTAAGCTGAATCAAAATTCTAGTAAGATTTATAAGATAATCCTAAATATAGTTTCTCAACTGAAAGAAGCAATAGCTATCCACACATTAAAAAAAAATGTGCCATCAGTCACCAAACATAGACACTATAGCATATGCCAGCAAGATAGTGCTGAAAGGGCCCGGATATAGCTGTCTCATGGGAGACTATACCAATGCCTGACAAACATGGAGGTGGAAGCTCACAGTCAGCTATTAGATGGAACACAGGGTTCCCAAGGAAGGAGCTAGAGAAAGTACCCAAGGAGCTGAAGGGGTCTTCAACCCTATAGGTGGAAGAATAACATGAACTAACTAGTACC
>CACVCL010032719.1:0-13758 GCA_902729485.2 Mus minutoides | reverse complement strand
TGTGTGTGTGTGTGTGTGTGTGTGTGTGTGTGTGTGTGTGTGTGTGTGTGTATGACAGACAGACAGACAGAAAATCCTCCTCTTTGGGGTCTCAACGACAGCCTGGAAGAACAAAGGGCCCAGTAGGAGCTAGAAAGAGCAGGTTTCTAGTCACTAGGCCCTTGGTGCTGACAAGCTTTCCAGCGCCTTGCTCCTGAGCCACGGGAGTACAGCAAACGTGTACAGTGGCTAACTGCTGCGGACCAAGCAGCAGCAGAATAAATTCCACTGCGAGTGTTTACTTTCCGAGGGCAAGCTGAATACTGCTGAGTTCTTTGCTAAAACCTTCCTATTGGTTAGAGCTTCGGAGGGCAGAGGAAGGAGGCTTCACTGAGATGCAAAGATGTGAGAGATTTCCAGAAGCCCATAACCTGCTGCCTCCCTCAGGGCAGCTGCCTTCCCTTTGATATGAATGGAGCTGTAATGACCTTCCACAGCTTTCAGACTGCTGCTGCCCACACACAGAGCCCGACTCCACTCTCCTGCAATTCAAATATCTTTTCTGTTGTGAGGTATGAGTATTGGGAAGATTTCAGCCTCCCGTTTATAAGGCAACTGCTAGATATTAACACGAAGGTCTGCTGGTGCTATCAACGCTACACAGAATTAGCTAGGGTCCCTCTCATCTAAGAGTTATAATCCCTTTCTTTTGTTCTTGGATACTGGGCCAGCCCTGTGGAACTGAAACCTGGCTTCTGGGGACAGAAGATTGTGGCTTTAGGATTCTGCAGCTCTTTCTGTGTTTTCCTTTTATTTTATTTTATTTTATTTTATTTTATTTTATTTTATTTGTGTTTTGCTTTTTGCCTTGTTTTGAATGCACTTATATTCACAGGAGGACCCCTAGACTTGCTGCTTACCTGGGCACGTGTGAGTCCTTTGTACGGAGGCACATGGCTCCTGAACAAAAGCTCACATCATCACTATGAAAAGTAAAATTTAAAAATGTAATTTGAGTCCTTGAGTTAAAACATGACTGAGGCCTTTTTAAAAAACACTTAGAGAAAATGAGATTATCTGGATAAGAGGACCATTTTCACCAACTTTTGCCAGCCAGTGGAACCCCAGAATGGTCTCCACCACTCCAGAGAAGGCAAATCCCCAAGTTCCTACCTTCAGTCCTGATCTTACTTTGAAAGACAGGCCCCACCTCTATCCATCCACACAGTACCTCCTCTTAGATGGCCCCTCCAGCATCATCCACATGCAGTACCCATAGACATCAGAAGAGGGTGCCGTTAGATTCCCTAGAACTGGAGTGACAGATGATTGCTAGCTACTGTGTGTGTGTGTGTGTGTGTGTGTGTGTGTGTGTGTGTGTTTGCGCGCGCGCATGAGCGCTTATGTACCCAGGCATGTGCTGGTAATTTAATCAGAGTCTTCTGCAGGAGTAACTAGGGCTCTGAGTTCTCTCACCAGCCCCATTGGTTGGATACTTTCATTAAACCTGGCCACGCCTGATGTACTCACTTAAAAATGGACAGTAGCCATAAAGTACAGGATAACCATGGTACAATCCACAGACCCAAAGAAGCTAAGTAACAAGGAGGGCCCAAGGGGGATGCTTGGATCTTACTAAGAAGGAGAAAGAGAATAGACATGGGTAAAGGGAGGGAAAGAGGTGGGGGAAGGGTTGGGACGGGAGCGGGAGTAATCGAGTTGGGGAGGACATTGGGGAGGACAGAGGGAGAGAGAGCTGGAATTGGTGGGGTTGAAAGCATTTCTGGGTTAAGCTAGAAACCTAGGACAATAGAAACTCCCAGGCATCCATTTGCCAGCAGTGGAACCCCAGCATGGTCTCCACCAGTCTTACAGCTCCCAGAGAAGGCAAAACCCTCTAGTTCCCACCTCTGGTCCTGACCTGACTTTGATCACCAAGCCCCATCTCTATCCACCCACTCAGAGCCTCCTCTTAGACGGCTACTCCAACATCACCACAGGCATGGATGATCCTAGCAATAAGGGACATAGATCCTAAAACAGTCACCTCCTGTGACCAGGAACGACTTCCAGTGGTGGGACTGGGAAACCAACCCAGTCACAAAACCTAATACCTACAATTTGTCCTGCCAACAAGATGTGCAACGGTAAAGATGGGACAGAAGTTGAAGGAATGGCTAGCCAATGACTGGCCCAGTTTGAGACCCATGCCATGAGAGAGAACCCGCCCCTGACACTATTAATAATATTCTGTTCTACTTCCAGAAAGGTGCCGAGTGTAACTGCCATCCGAGAGGCTCCACTCAGTAGATGATGAAACAGATGCAGAGACCCACAGCCAAACATTAAGTGGAGCTTCAGGAATCCTGTAGAAGACGGGGAGGAAGGGTTGAAGGAGCCAGAGAGGTCAAGGACACCATGAGAAAACCTACAGAATCAGCTAACCTGGGCTCAGAAGAGACTGAACCACCAAACAGAGATCATACACGGGACTGACCTAGTGTACAGCTTGGTCTTCATGTGGGACTCCTAACAGATGGAGCAGGGGCTGTCTCTGACTCTGTTGCCTGCCTTTTGAGCCTTTCCCATAACTGGGCTGCTTTGCTGAGACACAATCGAAGATGTGGACTAGTCCTATAGCAACTTGATATACCAGGGCAGGCTGATATCTGTAGGAGGCCTCCTTTTTTCTGAGCCTTTTCTGGTGGGGGTGGGTGAGGTTGAGGTGGAGGGGATGAAGCCTGACTGAGAGGTGAGGGGGGGGGCTGGGAGGACAGAAGGGAGGAGAAGCTATGATCAGGATGTAAAGTAAATAAATTAATAAAAAAATATAAAATTTTACAAATTTTTAAAAGTTTCATAGTTCTGCCTACTCCCTGTCTGTATCCATACTCAATCCTGGACCCATTTGCTACTTTTGGGATATTTTAAAATTCTTGATTCTTTATGTGTTTGTAACCCTCAATGATGGACATTGTAATTAACAACATGATGCAATTTTTGAAGACACAAGAATGATCTCTTAAGTGCAACAAATGTGACCCCTACCCAAGCACCCCCATAGTGAGCAGTTACAAGGACAGTAAAGGTTTGTGTTTAATGGGGAGTGTACTGGCTGGTTTTGTGTCAACTTGACACAGGCTGGAGTTATCAGAGAAAAAGGAGCTTCAGTTGGGGAAATGCCTCCACGAGATCCAGCTGTAAGGCATTTTCTCAATTAGTGGTCAAGCGGGGAGGTCCCCTTGTGGGTGGTGCCATCTCTGGGCTGGTAGTCTTAGTTCTATAAGAGAGCAGGTTGAGCAAGCTAGGGGAAGCAAGCCAGTAAAGAACATCCCTCCATGGCCTCTGCATCAGCTCCTGCTTCCTGACCTGCTTGAGTTCCAGTCCTGACATCCTTTGTTGATCAGCAGCAGTATGGAAGTGTAAGTTGAATAAACCCTTTCCTCCCCAACTTGCTTCTTGGTCTTGATGTTTGTGCAGGAATAGAAACCCTGACTACGACAGGGAGAAACCAAAATCTGGCCACACTGAACTCACACTGTGTGCGAACTGTTCCTATAGTCCCCATCCTTGCAGTCCCAACTTAGACCTTAGACTCACCCTGGACCGCATTCCTCCTGGCTCTCTCCAACACCCTAATCCAGAAAACTGGAATGCCCCTAATCCCATGATGCAACTGTTTCCCCCAACTGTCTCTGCTACTGCCGAGGTCAGGGTTACTGCTGTAGCACACCTGGGTTACTTTACATAGAGACTTCAGCATTTCCTGATGGGTCTTTTGCCTCCTCACTAGTCTTCCAAGGTCTGTTTACATCCCTAAGGTTGAAATGCTCCATTTAGAACCTAAATCTCATCATATCCTCACTCTACCCATGACCATGTCAGGGCTTGCCATTTCAATCGAGCAAAGCCAGGGCCCTTATCTCTGTACATGGATGTTCAGGGCTCCATATCAAGGCCCCGCGTGGTGTGAGCATATCACATCAAGGCCCCGCGCGGTGTGAGCAGCTCCTTCGACCTCCACCGCTGGTTCCTAGTCTCCCTCCTACTCTCTCTGAGTCAGTGATGTTGGCCCTCTGACTGCTCCTCCTGAAGGTTCTTGAACTGGCTGGGGTTTCCCTACTTGTGCCTGTTGTGGGCTACTTCCCTTGCCCGTCAAATACTTAAATAGTTCCAATGAGACTAGATCTGGGTCCTCTTTTTAAAATGACGATCAGCACCCCCCCACACACCCCCTCCCCAAATGCTCAATCCTTTTAGCCTTTGCTGTTTGTCTCTCATCCACAACATCCCCTAAAAATAATGTTAACTACTTACTGTGGTTATCGTGTGTCTGTCACAGCTAGAATGTAAACTCTATGAGAGTAGCCACGGTGTCTGTCTGCTTCAGTTTTGTGTTCCAGGTGAACGGAGATGTTCCTGCCCATAGCTGGTGTATGGATTTGATGAATGAATAAAATATTCTTCTCTACGTTTAAAAAGGCTGAACATACTGTAGGAACCATTGAAGAATTTGAGTAGCCAAAGGGGTATTATTAGAAGAATCAATATCTTTGATCAACTTCACCTTTTTCTCTTTCATGATCCACCAATAATGTGTGATAGAAGAGGGGGGAGGAGGAGGAGAAAGAGAAGGAGGAAGAAGAGGAGGAGGAGGAGGAGGAGGGGAAGGTGCCGCCATCAGATTATTAGGTTCGTGAGGCAGGAAACTGCTCAGTGTTTACAGGAACCTGTCAGGCCAGTTTGGCACTGTATGCTGACCCCTGACACACAGCCCTGCAAATGCAGCAGCCTTGATGGAATGACAATGACACATTTAAGGGCTGGCCTTACCTTCCGAATACACTGCTATTTCAGGCCATTGGCACATTTTAAATTTTCAATGTGTTTGATTACCAAGAGCTACATTGATGGCTATTATGAAGTGGGGGAGCTGAGGAGGTGGATCACCACTTAAGAGCACTAGCTGCTCTTCCAGAGGACCTGGGTTCCATTTCCAGAACCCACAGGCTGGCTTACAGCCATCTGTAAGCTATCCAGGGGATCTGATACCCTTACAGGCCACTGGTGGTACTGCATACATGTGATACATACATACACACACACACACACACACACACACACACACACACACACACACACTCATACATGCAGTGCTTCATACACACAAGCATACATGCAGGCAGAACATTTATACACATTAAATTAAATTAAAAATAAAAGTCAGTTGGGGGTGACGGCACACACCTTTAATCCCAGTACTCAGGAGGCAGAGGCAGGTGGATCTCTGTGAGTTCAAGGCCAGCCTGGTCTATGTAGGAAGTTCTAGGACAGCCTAGTTCTAGGGCTACATAATGAGACCCTGTCTTAAGGCTAGAGAGGTGGCTCAGTGGTTAGAGTGGGTATTGCTCTTGCAGAAGACCACCTATGCAGTGGCTCACTATGGAAACTCCAGTTCCAGAGGATTTGACATCCTCTTCTGGCCTCTGTGAGCATCAGACACACATGTACTCACGTACACAGGTAAACACATACACATACACATACAATAAAAAAAATCTTTCAAAAGAGCTTTAAAGATGGGGGCTGGGGCCTGGTGGAGAGAATACACTTGAGAAGTGGGAATCCTGGCAGCCAGACCCAGCCTGGGCACACTGTGGTGTCGGGTGGAAGCATTTCACTTGGCCAAGCCATCTGTTTCTTAGAAGGTATAGATGTGGATGGTCCTGCAGTAATGGTTTGGATGAATGGCAACCCCAGTGAGCACCATTTCCTCATCTGGTAAATGGAGCAGTGATCCAACCCTGGCTGAGTTACCTCGGGGATATGAGCTCACACCCTTGGTATCTCACATAGGGTAGCTGTTGTGTGAGAGCCAGTGGAAGGGGAGTGGCCGGTGGAGGCGGCGGCATTAGACAGTAGGAAAGCCTCCTGGGAGGGCCATGGGTGTGGAGAAGTTCAGAGCTTTGGTGATGACCAGGACAGATCTCAAGTGTGCATATTTTAGGATGCAATCGGAAAGCTGTGAAAGAAGGTCACGGCCACACTTCATAAGAGCAGGGTAAGCTGAAGACAGTTCCTCTCAAGACTGCCCGCTTCCCCTCCCTCCCAACCCCTTGGTTACTCTTTAGCCATGGCTATTGTGAAGAATGGGGCCTCTTCCCAGGGGATGAACCCGTTTGACCAAACCTCTTCTCTGTGGTAGAGAGCAAAGGCCTGTCTGTGCTAAAAGGTTGAAGACCCACCACTGGCCCTCGTGACTCCAGCCAGGACCTGGTCTCATAGAAAACTATGATTTTTTAAAAAATTAAATTGAATTAGAAAAACAAAAGTCCAACTGAGTGTTCCTCCTCCAAAGCAGAATTTGTGAGCAAAACCGACGGCCTTGTGGCAGGTTCTTCACCACATCTGACAAAGACCCTTCTCTTCCCACAGTCTGCCCTTGGCCTCTCTGTGAGGGTTGAATGTATTTAATTAGAAGTAATTTTTTTGGAAATGAAGGAAAAATATTAAATTATCTGGTCCAGAACAAAACAAAGGACCCTGATTCCAGCTATCCACCAAGAGCTAACATCTAAGGTAGTGCATTGCTATATCTCAAATGAAAATATCCCACTTAAAAGCACAATTCCCTCATCCATGCTGTCCTTATAGGAAATCATTAAGGCATCTGCTCAGCACTGCGTGCTGGGAACGTGCTGTACAGTCATTTGGATTGCCCAGCAAATCTCGCTGAGGCAGGCCCTCTGCTATGTCTTAAAGCAAAGCGGAGAGAGGAGATTAAGTTACTTAGGTTTTCGAGAGAATAAATGAGTGGACCAGAGTGAGAGCTCGGATGATAAAGGCAGCTGTTTTAATCTACTCAACCATTACGTTAGAAATTTATTCACTGTATAAAACGTTACTTTATGTGGGCCTAGACCTTGTATATGAATCACTGCTGTGGTCTGGCAATGTTCCTTCTGAAAGGAAAGTGCTGAAATTTAGTTCCCCATTAAAAGATTCTAAGAGACAGGATTTGCAAGGGGTGAGGAGGGCTCTGCCTTGGTGAGGGAGTGGCTCTCTATCCTGTGATTAAGAGAGAAGAATGTTATCTGAATGTGTGTCTCCTATGAGGGAGTCAGGCCAGCTCTCTCCAGCCATGAGGCACCTTACAGCGCTCCAGGACTCATTCAGGAACAGGGCTGTCACCAGATCAGCACCCCAACCCGGACCTAGAGCTACAAGCCAAAATAAACCTCTTTTCTTTATAATTTGTCAAGTCTGCTGGTATTGTGCTATCAGCAACACAAAACAGACTAAGGAAATGGCACTGTTGGGTAATTTTTAAAAACCTCGGAAGAGCACCAAAAGCCTCTGAAAAGGTTAAGCCACTGTATCTGAAAAGAGAGAGTCTCACTGCGCTGTTCAGCAAAGCTGCTATGGCTGTAACAGTCCACAGACTGCGGGCATTCCAGGGAGGAGGGCTCACAGGAATCCAGGTCCTCCTCGGCTCACTGAGTGGATTCCAGTTCCCCCATGTAGAGATGAGCAGATGAGGGAACCAGGCTGTCTTCCTCAGCGCCGACCAAGTTACTGTGCTGTCCTTCAGCCCTTCCCTCCATGGGTATTACCCGGTGGCATCTATGGCCGAAGTCAGACCCATTGCAGCCCTTGGTTCCCCTGCAGAGCACCGCCTCCTATTCCAAGACTGGCTTCAGTTTGATTTTAAAGTCTTTGTTGGGCTGGAGAGATGGCTCAGCGGTTAAGAGCACTGACTGCTCTTCCGAAGGTCCTAAGTTCAAATCCCAGCAACCATATGATGGCTCACAACCATCTGTAATGAGATCTGACTCCCTCTTATGGGAGTGTCTGAAGGCAGCTACAGTATACTTACATATAATAAATAAATAAATCTTTTTTTTTAAGTCTTTGTTTTGAATTTTGAATTAAAATGTTAGTGGTAGTTCTATCCAACTTGTGCTTGGAATCACCTCCTAAGTGTGTTGTGGCCGCAGGTTTTCTTACCACCTTATCATCTCTGAAGTCCGTGCATACGTGGTTCATCTCATCTGCTTCTGGCGGCAGAAGAACCTCTGCTGGTCAAGGGGAGCACTGCTCCTCTACTTCATTTGCTTAGGTTCAACAGCTATGGAAGCTAGGAAGCAAAATCTGCTCAGGGAGGACACATCAGGATAGCTCAGGCCCGGGATCCTGCCTGTCACAAAGGACTGAAGTGGCATGTGCCTTACCACTGGCACTGTCCTGGCCAAATGTCAAACCTCATCTTTTTCTTCCTGTCTTCTCTTTTCATCTTTGTGTCCCCCTCCCTCCCCTTCTCTCTTCTCTCTCCCTCCCCCTCTTTGTCTTTCTTTCTTTCTTTCTTTCTTTCTTTCTTTCTTTCTTTCTTTCTTTCTTTCTTTCTTTCTTTCTTTCTGTTTTTTTTCGAGACAGGGTTTCTCTGTATAGCCCTGACTGTCCTGGAACTCACTCTATAGACCAGGCTGGCCTCAAACTCAGAAATGCACCTGCCTCTGCCTCCCAAGTGCTGAGCCACCACTGCCGGGCTATTTCTTTCTTAATAATAGTGAATCAGTGACGGTCCTGGCTTCACCCTGTCTGGATTTGCATAGACTAAGAAAACAGAATGGAGAGAGGAGGAGGAGGGAAGAGGGAGGAGGGAGGGAGGAAGGAAGATGAGACAGAGCTGCCATTCTGAGCTGAACCATGCTGAGTCTGAGCATGGGGTTAAACTCTGCCATTCCTCAAACGCAGAGAACCCAGTGCTGGGAGATCTTCACACCCCAAATTAGGTAGTAGGATTTATTTATTTATTTATTTATTTATTTATTTATTATCAGCCCCAAGACAATTCTAAAACCAATGGTAAGAGAAGATGGAAGCGAACCTGAAATGGCGTGAAAGAGTTTGTCACTGAATGTTCTGGACTATTAAATGACTTCCCTTGGTGGTAGTGGGGACAAGAGTAGAGTGTCACGGTCTTGCTCTTATATATTCGTAAGACAGGATTGCCAGTGGAGTAAACAAACCTATGAATGGCTCCAGACGGGCACCGACAGCAACTTTACTTACTGATTGGTCAGAACTCTGACTTCCGCTTTACATCCTCGGCTTCTGCAGACAACTTTGACCTCGTTCTGGAAGGAGGTCACATTTGGCCGGCCTGCTGAGCTCCTTCTCAGAGCCTCTCTTAGGCTGGCTGCCAATAACCCTCCCAGTAACTGTGTTGTAAGTCTGAGGAAAGTTGTTTTGGGTCATCGCCCAGGGCCTGATGCCCCAGTTGTTGACACATATGTCACAATCTTTATATCCCTTTATAGAGCTGAAATTAGGCATCCCGAGGAGCACAGAATTTATCCTCTCTGCAGTTGTAGCAGCTCTGTGGTCTGGAACCTTAAACGCAATGTTACCTTTTTAAATAAAAATTTAAAACCTTCATGTCTACTACATTTGGAAAGGCAGATATGGATGGCCCCACTAACTTCTATCCTGTCCATTTGACTTGCATAATTTGGGTGAGTTTCTGTTTCCTGAGAACACGTGCCCTCATTAAATCTCTGGACATTTGGATACTGCTAGAATTCTAATATATTTAAAACAAAATTGAGCGTCGCCTGTCCACATTGTGAATGCGGACACTGCTGCTCTCAGAACCTTAAGTTTTCCTTGGAGACTTTCATGCTTGTGTTTAAGGCAGCCTCTCGCATGTTTTGTTTGGAAAAGTGTGACGTCCAATCAGAAAGGAGATGTATATTTAGCAGAGAGGTGGAAGATGGTTCCATAGGAAGAGGGTGAGGGGGAAGAAAAAGAACAAACCATCCCCATTAGCCTTTGCCGCAGGGTCTCGAGCTATTCTTAATCTTGACAGCAGGATTAATGAGGGGAAAACGGTCCCCAGAAGAAATGTTGTCGGAGGCGCTGACCTACCCTACATCCCCTCACACCAAGAGGGACAGAGTCTAGAGAAAATTTCCCCTGTGAGGGTTGCTGGGAAAACAAGTCTCTGGCTCTTGGTAAACACTCATCGACCTTGGGAGCAAGCAGCCCGGGGTCAAAGCGTAACAGAGCCTCAAGGCTGAGGAAGAACCTTCTGGAAGGCTTCACAGTTTGGATGGGGGAGATCACCTACGCTTGGAGACAATGTGGAGCCCTTACAAAGCTGTGCTGGGCAGAGCCAACCTATGGTCGGTCCTTGGTAGGCGGAGCCCTTCGCAGGCGGAGCTTCCAGCTGGGGCCCTGGGAAAGATGTCAGGAGAAAGGAGAACTTGGAAAAAACAGGGGATAGGAGAGTGGGAAAGAGGTATTGGAATGATAGGTACGGGGAGTGTTGTGATTTGTAGCAGTTAAAATGGAAAATCTGTGGGCAGTGGTAGTGTGCACCTTTAATCCCAGCGCTGGGGCGGCAGAGGCAGATGGATCTCTGTGAGTTTGAGATCAGCCTGGTCTAGATAGTTCCAGGACAACCAGGGCTATACAAAGAAACCCTGTCTCAAAAAGATAAAATAATTATTTTTTTTAAAAAAAGAAAAAAAACCTCTCGTCTGTATGCTCTTCTAGCTTAGATTGTCTAGAACCCACCCTTCACAAAAAGTGAAAACACTCAACAGAGACTGTATAGGACAAGAAAGCAGCCATTTCCCAGGCTAAAGTCAGGCAGACTCTCCCACGTGAAAACATGCACAGATAAAGGCATGGCTTGTTTCTCTGAAGTCAGATCTGTGAGAAAATACACTGAAGGTGACTTCAAATCAGTACCTCCGTAAAAATTTATTTTTGCTTACAATTTATACATCCCATTCCTCATTGTTCATCAACATCTAAGTAGTGGGTAGATGGCTCAGTCATAGGAATGCCTCAGATTGTGAGCTGGGCAGTCTCATGTCAACTTGATATAAACTAGATTCATCAGAGAGGAGGGAGCCTCAACTGGGAACTGTAGATCAGGCTGTAGGCAAGCCTGTAAGTCGTTTTCTTAACTAGCGATTTATAGGGAAGGGCCCAGACCATTGTAGTTGGGATGGTCTTGGGCTGATGGTCCTGGGTTCTATAAAAAAGCAGGCTGAGCAGGCCAGGAGAGCAAGCCAGTGAGCAGAACCCTCCATGGCCTCTGCATCAGCTCCTGCCTCCAGGATCCTGCCCTGTTTGAGTTCCTGTCCTGACTTCCTTTGATGATGAGCTGTGATGTGGATAGATGAGATGTGTTTTGGTCATGACGTCTTATCACAGCAGTAGAAACCCTAAGACGCATTAAGAGGTTTTTTTTTTTTTTTCCATATTATTTATCTCCTGGGGTAGTCAAAGTGTTCCCAGATTTTATTTTTGCTAATAAGAGTTTTCTGAAAAAATCAGAGCTATGTAATACGAGGCTCAGGAGGTCTCCTGATTCCCAGTTTAAAGCCCGCCCCCTACCATGGTTAGCCCACCCATTTTACCAGCAGGTATTCATAATGTTGGCTAGATAACAAAATCGTAGGCCCCCACATGAATGGGCACACAGAGAACTGGGTTCCTTCCTCCACTGACGGCAGGCCAGCCTGCCATTCCTAGGAAGGAACCAAGTTCCTCCCTCCAAGAGGCAGAAACATCCATTGGTCAGCATCCACTGGTTAAAGCGTTCCTGCAGAAGACATCCGTAGCCTTAGTGTGGTTCCACTCACAGGAATCTGTCCTGAGTAGGAAAAGAGCTACATAGCAAAAAACTTCCATAGAAGCAAGCTTATGGGATGCTATTCATAATGTTCAACAAGAAGATTCGTTTTAAATGTTCTAAGGGGACTGTCTTAGTGTTTTATTATTGTGAGGAGACACCATGACCAAGGCAGCTCTTATAAAGGACATCATTTAATTGGGGTTGGCTTACAGTTTCAGAGGTTCTGTCCATTATCATCACAGTGAGAGGCATGGCAGTGTCTGGAGAAGGAGCTGAGAGTTCTACATCTTGACCCGAATGCAGCCAGGAGGAAACCAGCTCCTCTGCAGGAAGCCAGTGGGAGGGTCTCTTCATACTGGGTGGAGCTTCAAAGCCCACCCTCACAGTGATGCGCTTCCTCCAACAAGGTCACACCTTCTCCAACAAGGCCACACCTCCTAATAGTGCCACTTCCCATAGGCCAAGCATATTCAAAACACCACAGGGACTACCATCATTTTTACGGCTCTGTGGAGGACATGGATTAACGACAACTCAATATTGGGAAAATACTTCTGAGTTGTGGTAATTGACAAAGGCCTGTTTCCCCGGAGAATAACTAGGGAAGAAAACGAAATGTACCCAGACTTAAAATGACGAGAGTATAAAATTTAAAAATTATACCCCCTTCCCATAAAAGGGATATGGTCATTTGATAATTAGAAAAAAAATGATTCTATTTTTAATTCTTTAAGTGGCAAAAGCAGCCAGTTACAGTAAACTAACATAAGGAGTGATTAGAGATTTTAAATGGTCATTTTTACCAAGATTTGTCTTTGAATTCTATAACCTTAGGTTCAGGGAAAACTAACATATATAGTGTGGAGCTGCCATCTGTCCAAGGAAAAGATTGAGATGAGGATTCATGATTTAAAAATCAAGCCATAGTTGCGGTAGAGCATGTGGCAAATATTTAAAGCAGAATAAGTTTGTCTAGGAGCCTCTTACAGCCGAAGCCAGAGTCCCTAACCCACAGGGAGCTCTGAGAAATATTGGACAAGAAGCGCTGGAAGGTCCCAGGACTTTTCCTCATTGCTCTTTTCTGTCCTGGGGCCTTGGCTGGTTCTGAGCAGCCAAGCTCAAAGAAGGTTTAGAACTTTCTAGCGCAGGAGGAGGCTGTGCAGGCCCCGCTGAGACTTCAGTCCGTGGCGGGTTTCCGTCATCAACAGGACAACAAACGGCTGATGCGATGCGCTCTGCTCTGCTCTGCTCTGCTCTGCTCTGCTCTGCTCTGCTCTGCTCTGCTCTGCTCTGCTCTGCTCTGCTCTGCTCTGCTCTGCTCTGCTCTGCGTTTACTCTGCTTTGCCCCCCAAAGTTGCTACTTAAGCTTCCCATCTTGGAAAGCTCTGAGGCTGAGGCCCAGGAGAAATTTTGTAAGTTCAGGACCTCCCTCTTCCAGATTGCTGGAGTCAAGTCTCCTCCTATCTCAGGGATTCCAGGGCACCAGTGTCCGGGATGCTGTCAAGGCACAGGACAGTTCACACGGTGTCTGATTCTCCCACCGTAGGCTGGTAGATGAGAGCAGGAACCAGCAGGCCTACTTTGGGGGAAAAAAGGTCCCTTATGGCCCAGGGAGTAAGTCTGGAGGAATTCTCACCAACTTGGCTAAGCAAGATGCCCAGTAGCATCCCAATTATAACAGCCTAATGGCCGCTATGGACGTCTTCCTATCACTTGGCTCCTGGTATTTGTGTTCTCAGCATTTTTAATTAGCAGAGATGCCACCGCTGCAGAGGACCACATATAACCCAGAAAAACTGTCAGGGGCACACTATAAAAATTGAGTATGTGTCACCAGTAGATTTAGATTCTTCAGGTTAATATTATTTTTTGCAATTAGGTAGTGAACTGGCATTAATTTACTCGTGCTGTGTGATTAGGTTAATTTACTCCAGAAAAGCTTACATTTTCAGAATTAAAAATGGTGGCCATGTCTTCTCACGATCCATCAAAGTCGCAGCTGTGCCGTAGAAACTCGGCCATTTTGTATTCTTATAGACTGTGCAATAATGGCTGAAGATGACCAAGTGCCGGGTCCCATAGATCTTCGTGCTTAAGTACCTATGAATCAATGGTTAACTTAATCAATT
>CACVCL010032715.1:0-13783 GCA_902729485.2 Mus minutoides | reverse complement strand
CTGCTCCCCTACCCACCCGCTCCCACTTCTTGGCCCTGGTGTTCCCCTGTATTGGGGCATATAAAGTCTGCATGACCAAGGGGCCTCTCTTCCCAATGATGGCCAACTAGGCCATCCTCTTCTATATATGCAGCTAGAGACATGAGCTCAGGGGGTACTAGTTAGTTCATGGTTATTCTTCCACCTAGAGGGTTGAAGACCCCTTCAGCATCTTGGGTATTTGCTCTAGCTCCTAATTCCTTGGGAACCCTGTGTTCCATCTAATAGCTGACAGTGAGCTTCCACCTCCATGTTTGCCAGGCATTGGTATATTTTCCCCCGAGACAGCTATATCCGGGCCCTTTCAGCACAATCTTGCTGGCATATGCTAGAGTGTCTATGTTTGATGACTGATTGTGGGATGGATCCCTGGCATCCGCAGTCCTTGCGTCCATCCTTTGGATTCAGCTTCACAAATGATCTCTTTAACTATTTCAATGTGTGCTTTGTTCTTAATTCTAGGAAGGGGTGACATGTCCATATTTTGATCTTCCTTCTTCTTGAGTATCATGTGTTTAGTAAATTGTATCTTGGGTAGTCTAGGTTTCTGGGCTAATATCCACATACCAGTGAGTACATGTTATGTGAGTTCTTTTGTGAATGGGTTTATTCACTCAGGATGATGGCCTCCAGATCCATCCATTTGCCTAGGAATTTCATATATTTATTGTTTTTAATAGGTGAGTAGTACTCCATTGTGTAAATATACCAAATTTTTTGTATCCATTCCTCTGTTGAGGGACATCTGGGTTCTTTCCAGTTTCTTGCTATTATGAATAAGGCTGCTATGAACATAGTGTAACATGTGTCCTTGTTACCAAATGGAATATCTTCTGGATATATGCCCAGTAGATGTATTGCAGGATCTTCTGGTAGTACTATGTCCAATTTTCTGAGGAACTGTCAGATTGATTTCCAGAGTGGTTGAACCAGCTTGCATTCCCACCAACAATGGAGGAGTGTTCCCCTTTCTCCACATACACACCAGCAACTGTTGTCACCTGAATTTTTGATCTTAGCCATTCGTACTGGTGTGAGGTGGAATCTCATGGTTGTTTTGATCTGCATTTCCCTGATGATTAAGGATGTTGAACATTTTTTCAAGTGCTACTCAGCCATTCGGTATTCCTCAGTTGAGAATTCTTTGTTTAACTCTGTGCCCCACTTTTTAAAGGGGATATTTGATTTTCTGGAGTCCACCTTCTTGAGTTCTTTATATATATATTGGATATCAGTCCCCTATCTGATTTAGGATTGGTAAAGATCCTTTCCCAATCCGTTGGTGGCCCTTTTGTCCTGTTGACAGTATGTTTTGTCTTACAGAAGCTTTGCAACTTTATGAGGTCCCATTTGTCAATTCTTGATCTTACAGCACAAGCCTTTACTGTTTTGTTCAGGAATTTTTCCCCAGTGCCCATATCTTCGAGGCTTTTCCCCACTTTCTCCTCTATAAGTTTCCATGTCTCTGGTTTTATGTGGCGGTCCTTCAACCACTTAGAATTGACCTTAGTACAAGGAGATAAGAATGGATCAATTCCCAGTCTTCTACATGATAGCTGCCAGTTGTGCCAGCACCATTTGTTGAAAAGGCTGTCTTTTTTCCACTGGATAGTTTTAGCTCCCTTGTCAAAGATCAGGTGACCATAGGTGTGTGGATTCATTTCTGCATCTTCGATCCTATTCCATTGATCTACCTGTCTGTTGCTGAACCAGTACCATGCAGTTTTTATAACGATTGCTCTGTAGTACAGCTTGAGGTCAGGCATGGTGATTCCACCAGAGGTTCTTTTAATGTTGAGAAGAATTTTTGCTAGTCTAAGTTTTTTGTTATTCCAGATGAACTTGCTAATTGTCTTTTCTAGATCCTTGAAGAATTGAGTTAGAATTTTGATGGGGATTGCATTGAATCTGTAGATAGCTTTTGGCACGATAGCCATTTTTACTATATTGATTCTGCCAATCCATGAGCATGGGAGATCCTTCCATCTTCTGAGCCTTCCTCAATTTCTTTCTTCAGAGACTTGAAGATCTTGTCATACAAATCTTTCACTTCCTTCGTAAGAGTCACACCTAGATATTTTATATTGTTAGTGACTATTGTGAAGGGTGATGTTTCCCTGATCTCTTTCTCAGCCAGTTCATCCTTTGTATAGAGAAAGGCCATCGATTTGTTTGAGTTATTTCTATATCCAGCTACTGCACTAAAGCTGTTTATCAGGTTTAGGAGTTTTCTGGTGGAGTTTTTAGGGTCACTTGTATATACTATCATATCATCTGCAAATAGCGATAATTTGTGTTCTTCCTTTCCAATTTTTATCCCCTTGACCTCCTTTTGTTGTCGAATGGCTCTGGCTAGGACTTCAAGTACTATATTGAATAGGTAGGGAGAAAGTGGGCAGCCTTGTCTGGTCCCTGATTGTATTGGGATTGCTTCCAGTTTCTCTCCATTTAGTTTGATGTTGGCCACTGGTTTGCTGTAGATTGCTTTTATCATGTTTAGGTAAGGGCCTTGAATTCCTGATCTTTCCAAGACCTTTATCATGAATAGGTGTTGGATTTTGTCAAATGCTTTCTCAGCATCTAAGGAGATGATCATGTATTTTTTATCTTTGAGTTTGTTTATATAGTGTATTACATTGAAGGATTTCCATATATTAAACCATCCCTGAATTCCTGGAATGAAGCCTACTTGGTCATGATGGATGATAGCTTTGATGTGCTCTTGGATTCCATTGGCGAGAATTTTGTTGAGTATTTTTGCGTCAATATTCATAAGGAAAATTGGTCTGAGGATCTCTATCTTTGTTGTGTTTTTATGTGGTTTAGGTATCAGAGTAATTATGGCTTCATAGAATGAATTGGGTAGTGTACCTTCAGATTCTATTTTGTTGAATACTTTGAGAAGAACTGGAACTAGGTCTTCTTTGAAGGTCTGATAGAACTCTGCACAAAACCCATCTGGTCCTGGGCTTTTTTTGGTTGGGAGACTATTAATGACTGCTTCTATTTCTTTAGGAGATATAGGGCTGTTTAGGTCATTNGATGCCAAGTACCCTTGGATTCTGTTCCTTCTGTTCTTATGCTTGCCTCCTGCCATCTCTGCCCGAGGAGACCTGGCGTTGGTGCAGACCTGAAAGAATCCGCTGTTCTGCCCAGGGCCTTTATCAATCTCCTGGCTGATGTCTCAAGTTCCACGAGATTGGGCCAGAACAGAGGCTGTGTTCCCCTGCTCACCTCAGGTCCCAAGATAGCTTGGGGTGTCCCGAAAGTACCTAGGAGAGTGCACAGTACCTGTGGCCCAAGACCCAAGCTGGTGCTGGGCGGGCCTGACAGGACCGGAAGGGAGGAGCTGTTCTGCCCTGGGCCACTATCAATCTCCTGGCTTGTGTCTCAGGTTCTATGAGATTGGGCTAGAACAGAGGCTGTGTTCCCCTGCTCACTTGAGTTCCTGAGATAGCTTGGAGGGTCCCGAAAGAGCCTAAGAGAGTGCACAGTGCCTGAAGCCCGAGGCCTGATCTCCTGATGTGATCTTAAAGTCCTGGGAGTTGCTGGGCTCAGAGGAAAGATGGCGGGGTGGAGGGTGCTCTGGCTGGGAGAGGCCCAGCCTCAGGTGGGATGGAGTTCCTTGGTTCTTGCCCCTGAGGGCAACTGCTGACCCACTGCTCCCAAAACCACTTCTGCACTCCACTGACACGTGACCCCGATGCCATCTTAAAGTCCTGGGGTTTGGGTAGCACAGGACAGGCCCTAGCTGTGTCCGCTTGGCTCAGAGGAAAGGTGGCCTTTACCACTTTTCTTATACTAAAGAGCAAAGTTCACCTATCTCCATACAAAAACTAATCCAGCTGTAATGGCTATTTCTGTTTATCAATTTGACTATATCTGGAATGAACCACAATTCAGAATTTGGAAAGTTCACCTGTGATCCAGATCTTGAGGCTGGGAGATACAAGTTTTTGACCTGCATCTTGGCATGGAGATCTTGAGGCATAGTGGCTATGAACCCCAGGAGATTAAGGCAAAGAGATCTGTGAGGTCCAGGTCAGCATGGGACAAAACAAGTCCCAGATTCAGGTATCGTGGTACCTCTGGGTCACACTTTCTACTGGAGACCTACATAAGGACATTGGAAGAACCGAGATTTGCTCTTCTTCGCCTGCTTGCATTTACTAGCCAGAACATCTGTTGGAATCTTCTAGCCTTGTGGGACTAAGCAACTACTAGATCCTCGGACTTCTCATTCACATCCGAGCGTAGATGGGAATTGTACTACAGACTGTAAGTTATCCTAACAAATTCGCTTACTATATAGAGACATTCCATAAGATCTGTGAATGTAGAGAACCCTAACACATAAGCCTTTCCCTGCAAGAACCCACTCCTAGTACCAGCTTTTGTCTTAATTAGGGTTTACATTGTGGTGAAAAGACATGACCATGGGGACCTTGGAACCCCCAATACGTTAGAATAATAAAATCCATTTAGTTGAGGCTGACTTAAGTTTTAGAGGTTCATTCCATCATAGTCATGGCAGGAAGCAAGGCAGCATTGTGCTGAGGACAGATCTGAAAGTTCTACATCCTGATCTGTAGGCAGCACAAGTGAATGCCATGCTAGATTTAGCTTGAGAAGCTGATATCTCCTTGCCTTCAAAATTGGCACATACAGTGACAAACCTGTTCTAACAAACAAACAAACAAAATCCACACCTCCTATTCGCCATTTCCTATGTGTCAAGCATTCAAAAACATGAATCTATAGGTGACATCCCTGTTTAAACTACGACAGGCATAAATGCCTATGTTTGTCTGTTTGTTTGTATGCTTGTCTGTTTTCATTTTCTGTTTTAAAGTTGCATACAAATCCAATAAAAAGAGCCTTTTGTTTATCTCAAAACAATTGTAACACTATTACATGTGCAAATATATCTTCTGTGATAGGTAAGTATTGTACTTCCAAGGTATCTGAGGTAGAGTTTCTATTGCTATGAAGAGACACCATGATCAGGGCAGCCCAGAGAATGTTCAACATTTGCCAATAATGCTACTTCCAGTGAGCATATGGGGGCCATTTTCATTCAACCCAAAACACAAAAGGGTACACATCTGTGTGGTACTCATGATTTTTTTTCCTTCTCCAGCAGCATGTACTGGACCTTCTAACATGAATAGCCAGCAAGAAGCATGCATCCTAGTTTCAGATTACTTTCTTTATATCTTTTTAAAAACGATGTGCAGTGGCCTTTATAGTAGGGCTTCATAAACTAGTTTTGGTAGACAATAACAGGAAAAGTCTATATGCTGGAATATTTTGAAGGCTTCATCTGTTTCCATTACTACAAAATTATAAGAAACTATCCCAAATATATAGTAGATTTTAAAATATAAGTTATGACTTTAAGAGCATCATTGTCTTCCTATAAAAGGTATCTCTTGTCTTATGGGTTTTAATTGACTTACAACATAGTAGGTCCCCATATTTATATTGTGTGTGTGTGTGTGTGTGTGTGTGTGTGTGTGTATGTGTATGTATATAATAAGGATATGTTATCCTTATTTTATATATATATATATATATATATATATATATATATATATATATACACACACACACATATATGTGTGTGTGTGTGAGTGTGTGTGTGTGTGTCCTTATTTATTGCAGTTAACCCTTCCTCCTTTTCTGTTCATCTCTCTCATCTCCCTACTCGCATCTCTGCTTGAGCATTCCAACTCCAGCAGTCTCTCTCTATATTTCTCATGTCACCTGCTACATTTCCCTCAGGGCATTCCAACCCCAGTGACCTCTCTCTAGTTGGTTGCTTCTACTAGCACTCCAGGGCAAGTCCACAAATCTAATCACTTGAAATTAGGATACAAATGTGAGAGAGAACATGAGACATTGAACTTTATGTATCACATTTATATTATCCAAGATATTCCCACCAGCTCTACTTACTCATCACCTTCATCATTTTATGGAGATTTATAGATGAGTGAAATTCTACTGTGTATATGCAATAAATTGTCACCATCCAGATATTTGTTGAAGAAAATCTAAGTTGACTCCATTTCCTAGCTACTCTGAATATATTAATAATGTATATTGATTATCACATAACTTTGTAGTAAGATAGTCCTTTTGATATATTCTAGAGGGGTACATGTGGGTCATATAGACAGGATAATAACCACTGCTATGAAGAGATTTCCACCATGACTGAAGCCCTCTGCACTCCCTCATCAGTGAATGAGAACACCTTTTTTTTTTTTTTTTTTTTTTTTTTTTTTTTTTTTTTTTTTTTTTTTTTTTTTTGTATAAAGTTCACAGTATCTGTAGTCATTTGTTTTCTTGGACTTAGCCATATAACCCAATGGAAACAAAATGCTAAGGACTTTTAATTTTTATTTGGCTGGTAGCTAATCAAGATGAACATCTGTTAAATTGTAAATTAACACTTAGCCTTTCTTTTTCCTTTTTATTTGTAAGTGTGTGTGTGTGTGTGTGTGTGTGTGTGTTTTCTAGTTATGTTGAAAGCACTCTAATGGTCAAACTCAGTGACTCACATAGACTATGAAAGCACTAGGCATCATTCCACGCACAGTATTCCAGGCCTCCACATGAATGTGTAAGAAAAATACTCGACTGTAAGACTGAGACCCAATGAAGTAATCCTAGTATTGATCATTTCTCAGGTACTTAGGAAAGTGTTGTGCTGAGAGCTCGGCGGGCTCCATAAGCTGCTTCTTTTCTGGTAATTGTATTCTTATTTCCTGTTGAGAGCAATCATTACCTGTTGGAGAACACTCACCGGTAGGAAAACACAAACACAGAACTCACTGCACCAGAGATGTCTAAATCTAACAATAAGATATGAATTCAATCCATTCTTCTTTTGTTTCCAATCCCCTGTTCCTTATACTACCGATTTTGACCTTAATGTTTATTTTCTATAAAACTTATTTCCATATTGATAATTAAGGTTAATGTGCCAATCCTATAAAATGTTTATTAAGTGTTATAACTTCTTGAACTTTTGCTTTAAATTAAGCAGTGTAGTATCTGGTCATTTTAGTTCAACATGATTATTGTACATATAAAAGAGAAAAGCTGATCAATGCCATTGGCGAAATGAACAGGTTTATTTTATAAATTTACTTCAGAATTGTTGATAACAGATAGAATGATTAAAATAGTAAAGGTGAAATATTATTTTTCATAATATATCTTAATCAGAGTTTTAAATAGATGCCTTTTTTCCCTTAACGCTTCCACATTTAACATAGAGAGGTATTCTACACTGATATGTTATTTTATTATTTTTTTATTAGATATTTTCTTTATTTACATTTAACTGCTATCCCCAAAGTTCCCTATACCCTCCACCCGCCCCCTGCTCCCCTACCCTCCCTGATCCCCTACACACCCATTCCCACTTCTTGGCCCTGGCATTCCCCTGTACTGGGGTATATAAAGTTTGTAAGACGAAGGGGCCTCTCTTCCCAATGATGGCCAATGAGGCCCTCTTCTTCTACATATTCATCTAGAGACACCAGCAAGGTAGGATTCAGTTGGCTCTAGCCAACTACCATTGGTTCTGCAATGAAATAACAGATGTTTGAAGTCTTAGAGACTTTCTCACATCAGATACTAAAAGGAGTATTTGTGAAATAGAAGTTTAGTAAACTTCTGAAAATTATATCATTTCAAAGAGTCGCTGTACCACTTCTAGGAAATGAAGTTTCTCCACCCTTCTGAAAGATGGTGCACTTTTTTTAAGAGCAGCTTTTATAGTTGGTTGTTTCCTAGATGCTTCCTCAGAGGTGGACTTGAAGGCAGTCTGCTCCATAGAGCCAAAATAGAGACTAGTTCATTCCTGTGTTTTTAGGTGGGAACTAGGCAAGCTAGAGGTAGTATGTGCCTTGAGATGACTGATAGCTGTCAATGTGGGAAAAAAGGAAGCTCAGCTTTTAAATCATCATTATTGAATCTAAGAATGACAAATACCTTTTATTCTTATATTTGGGAGGCACATCTGTTCTGCATAGGGAAACACCACTTCATTAATTAATTAAACAATCCGAGAAAGAAACACAATGTGATTAGGCGAAAAGTAATAAACCATAGCAAGATCCTTGTACTTATTGCACAACATTTTTAGATATGATTATTCTCTAAAGTGCTTGAGCATCATGATTGCTCTGGAGTATTGATCCTATCTCAATCTGTGGGTCACAATCCATTTGGGGATTATTTGCCAGATATCCTGCATCTCAGATATTTGTACTATGATTCATAACAGTAGAAAACTTAAAATCATGGGATAGTGATAAATAACCTTGTGGCTGGAAGTCACTACAATATGAGGAACTGGATTAAATCATTACAGCATTTGGAACGTTGAGTACTACTCTACGTTAGATAATGAAAGGCAAGTTCACTAATTAATTTTATGTGTTCTGCTAAAGAAGACTAGAGTTACATTGTTCTTCTACCTCTGTCCTGAGATCCTCTGCCAAACAGCCCATTATTTCTATGTTTTACAGTTGACATGTTTGACATATGAAGCCTTGTAGACTGAAAACAGATTATATGGTTTCTACAGCTCAAATTCAAAGGAATTTCGGGCTCTTCAAGAATCCTCTGAAAATAAGCATCAGAACGTTAGACATAGTCTAAGAATTCAGATACAGAAAAATTCTGAATTGTGAAAAATCTTCAACAAACAAGACAAGAGTCTTGTAACTTCTGTCCCTTGTAAATGCAAGCTTGTTCTTGTAATGGAAGGGACTTTCATGCCCCTTCCAAGCTTAGTAAATAGGAGAGAGTTTGCTTCTGAATATCCATTGTCTTACTCTTGTTATTCAGCCATGCACCGCTTCTCATGTGACTTGATACAGCTTGAAATCACATGAACTTAGCTCCTACACCCTGGCTTAACCCAAAGCACATAAATTGTCTGATTCTCTAAGTAAAGTTGTCTACTGCCTGAGACTTTAATCCTTCTCCTTTTAAGTTCCATTCTCTTAGGTCTCACAGCCTCTAGGGCAGTGACAATGAGGCAGTGCTCAGGAAAAGCAAATAGGGGTCAACAGTTTGGCACCAAGGATCCAGCTTGCATCCATGCTGGGTTAGAGAGATGTGCTTTATTGATGAACTCTCAGATCCATCACAACTCCTATTTATATTACTCAGATGAGATTAGTCAAGTACTTACAGCTCCTGTGTACTGTAAATTCTCATATTGCAGTGAAAGAAAGACCTTTCATTAAGTCAGCTAAATGATGCAAGTTTCTAGACACAGCTACTCAAGAGGCCAAATTACAAGTTTCAAATACTTTGGTAAGACCAGATCTTGACTCCTAAGTAAAAGAAAAGGAAAAAGAAATCAGGGTGTATGTCGTTCTATTTCTCTAAAAAAAATTTTCAGTCCCCATGAAGAGACTGATGATGTTATATCCCTTAAAATTAGGAATGGCAACTTACAAAATCCTTTTCAAAAATTATATCCCAGAATGGCTCCTGTCTGTAAGAAATACAGAGATAGAGAGTGGAGCAGATGTTGAAGGAAATGTCATCCAGAGACAGCCCTATCTGGGGATTCATCCCATATGCATCTACCAAACCCAGGCATTATTGCTGATGTCAAGAAGTGCTTGCTGACAGGAGCCTTATATAGCTGCTTCCTGAGAGACTCTGCCAGAGCCTGACCAATACAAATGCAGATGCTCACAACCAACCATCTAACTAAGCAAGAGGTCTCCAACTGAGGAGTTAGAGGAATGACTGAAGGAGCTCAAGGGGTTTGTAACAGCACAGGAAGGAAAACAATATGAATCAACCAGACTCCCCAGTGCCCTCAGGGACTAAACCACCAACCAAAGAATACACACGGAGGGACCCATGGCTCCAGCAGCATATGTAGCAGAGGATGGCTTTATCTGGCATCAGTGGTAGGGTAGGTCCTTGGTCCTGTGAAAGCTCCATGCCCCAGTGTATGGGAATGCTAGGGTAATGAGCCAGGAGAGGGTGGATACATGGGGGAGCACCTTAATAGAAAGAAGGGAAAGAGGTGGACAGGTGGTTTGTAGAGGGAAACCAAGGAAGGGGGATAAAATTTGAAATGTAAATACATAAAATAACCAATAAAAATTTAAAGAAAAGATTCTCATATTTTTAAAGTTTAGTAGTGTTGCAATGATCTCTTTCTGGATGAAATAATAACCATCACAGTAACTAGTTTCTTGTGTATCATTTACTTATTTTTTTATTTTTTTGATAACCTCATTTTGCACTTTGTAGCCAATTAATGTATACCCGTAGGAGATCAGTACACAGTAGATAGAATTGTGGACAAGCAGAGGCTGAAGATAATAGAACCTTTTCTATAATTTCAATATTTTAAAGGTCTAGTACATCATTAATGCTAATGTATCTTAATGGATATTTCCATACTTCACTTAAACTTATACTTTAAAAAATTAACCTCTTGTCAATAAAATAGGAGAACTTTTAATACCAGTAAGCTGGTGTCTTTAGCAAGCTAATGACTTTAAAATTAAGACTGATTAATATATCATATTAACTTCAATGAATAAGTGTTTTCTTGTATCTTTATTTAAGCATTCAAACACTCATTCACATACCTTTCATATGAAAGATGCAGTGATTATGAACTAATCTAGAGGCTATTTTAAAACAATATTCTTATCTTTTATAGAGTGGCTTTCAAACAATTTACTCCCTGGTTGAATCAAATATTAAAAATATTCCAAGTTGGGCGTGGTGGTGCACACCTTTAATCCCAGCACTCTGGAGGCAGAGACAGGCATATTTCTGAGTTCGAGGCCAGCCTGGTGTACAAAGTGAATTCCAGGATAGCCAGTGCTACACAGAGAAACCCTGTCTCAAAAACAACAACAAAAACAACAACAACAACAATAACAACACCAAAACCAAAAAACAAAACAAAAACAAAAAACAAAAAAACCCACAAAAAATATTCCACTCAAATCAAAAAAGTTATTTTTATGGAAACTATTAAAAGAATGAATGAAAGGATCTATAAATAATGAACTTATAAACTAAGATAGTTTGCACAAATAGAAACGGTAAAATGTTTTGGTCAAATTATAATTGCTGAAATGAGTCATATGTAGCTAAGTTCATTATGGCTTACTTTCTTGAAAACCTTCCAATAGACCTGACATGTAGTTGCATTGTTACTCAAATAGTCTTTATTTTATAATTCTATTCTTTGGTATATTCATATTACCTATTTAATTAATGAAAACCAGATACTCAGTAATAACAAGAATTTTACTATCTGAAGTATAGTTATTATCCCTTATTATATAGTCCTTACTTGGAATAATCTCCTTTTCATATCATTTGAATAGAAGCCTACTTGGACTTTGGTAGCAAAAGATAAATAAAATTGTCATTGTCAATTATGAAGATTGAAAATTTAAATGAATTGATAAATTTTAAACTCGAAAGCATATTTTTAATGATGCTGAATATAAGATGTCTCCTAAAGCAATAAGAAATATTTACATGTAACACATTTCTAGAATTTTTAATTTTTTATTAGATATTTTCTTTATTTACATTTCAAATGCTATCCCGAAAGTTGCCTATATCCTCCCCCTTCTCTACTCCCCTAACCACCCACTCACACTTCTTGGCCCTTTAATTTTTTAAATGAAATTAAAAATGTTTGTATGATAATTTAATAACTTAATGAACACATTAGTTCAAAATTTTTTGTAGTCTTCACAGAAAAAAATAAAGAAATGGATAGAGCTATCTAGTTTCAGTTTGGAAAATTCAGATTAATTTTATAACTTATCAATTTAATTCTTTATTTATTTTAGTTTCTATGGAATGTGAAAGGATCTTGGAAATGTTTTCTTTTTATTTTCCCCTAAAACTATAAAATTTCATCTAAATTTAGCATAATACAGATGACAGCAACCAAAAACATTTCTGAAAATCTTCATAGCAGACCCGGGGGAACACTCATCTTGGAAGAGTTCAATACTACTTAGCATTTTTTTGTGTGTATGAGTTACATATATGACCAAGCATTTTCTGAATAAAGAGCCATTGATACATGAATATATACTTCATGATTTTTTTTTAAATATACCTCTTGCTACTTGATTCACTGTCTACTCTAAAATCAAGAAGTTGTTTCTAAATGTGAAGAAATATATTTAAACGAATTACAATGACTCTAAGTCAAATGAAGTGCTGGTCCAGTTATGAGAAGATATCAGACCAATGTAAACAGGGCTTCAAATAGTTCTTTAAATTGGGAAGAACAAGAATCCAAAGAAGTAACAATTTTGAAAACATTGCCAGGATACAAATCCTCAGTTGGTCTAAAAGATTTTAGAATTGAGCTATCAGGATGAAAGGTAACCAGGCAAGAGTACATGGAGAAATAAAAATGCTAGGAAAATATAAAAGGAGAAAGAAGACAAAAGTCTAACATATGCCACTAAAGCTCAGGATTCTTAGAAAAAAAAATATATGAAGACTTTATTAAGACCAACATTTCTAGGAAATCAGTAAATGAAAAGGAAGTCTGCATGTTTGTTTTTTTGTGACTCTCCTTTCTTATTCCTGTACTTTGTACCCTAAAAGACATGGTATCCAATTGCAGAATCTGAGATTTGAATATCACAATTTTAGTAAAATATCAACTATTTTATTACTAGAATGGATACATAATAACATTGATCCATATATTTACACACATATGGTATCAGGTAAGATACACATATTAAAATGGGTATTGTCTTAGTTACTGTTCTATTGCTGTGAAGAGACACAATGAAGAAGGTACCTCATAAACCAATGCATTTTATTGACAGTTCTATAACAGTCTACTAGGTAGAAGTAAAATGTATCAGTTATTGGAAAAATGTTCCATCTTAACAGATTCTCATACTTTTATCACTATAATGGCATCATTATGAACTATCAGGCTTGTCTAGTATTGGTCATCTCTATTTTAAACAAAAGTAGAATCCCATACATAGTTTCTGTGAATTAAAAAACCAGACAGATCAAGATATATATCATCATATATTTATTGTTTTTAATAGCTGAGTAGTACTCCATTGTGTAAATATACCAAATTTTTTGTATCCATTCCTCTGTTGAGGGACATCTGGGTTCTTTCCAGTTTCTGGCTATTATGAATAAGGCTGCTATAAACATAGTGGAACATGTGTCTTTGATATCAGATGGAATAGCTTCTGGATATATGCCCAGTAGAGGTATTGCCGGATCTTCCCGTAGTACTATGTCTAATTTTCTGAGGAACCGCAAGACTGATTTCCAGAGTGGTTGAACCAGCTTGCATCCCCAGCAACAATGGAGGAGTGTTCCCCTTTCTCCACATCCACGCCAGCATCTGTTGTCACCTAAATTTTTGATCTTAGCCATTCGTACTGGTGTGAGGTGGAATCTCAGGGTTGTTTTGATCTGCATTTCCCTGATGATTAAGGATGTTGAACATTTTTTCAAGTGCTACTCAGCCATTCGGTATTCCTCAGTTGAGAATTCTTTGTTTAACTCTGTGCCCCACTTTTTAATGGGGATATTTGATTTTCTGGTGTCCACCTTCTTGAGTTCTTTATATATATTGGATATCAGTCCCCTATCTGATTTAGGATTGGTAAAGATCCTTTCCCAATCCATTGGTGGCCCTTTTGTCCTGTTGACAGTATCT